>JAJHSJ010000667.1:0-36918 GCA_021015155.1 Magnolia officinalis
TGTTCACAATCCCAAGTATAGGCTCGCGATGTAGTAATAATCTGGTGAGACTGAGGTCAAATCCACAGGGATTAATCTTGTGAGTATTCTAAAAGTAACTAGAAGAAGAACTAGAAAAAATGAAAACCTAAATCTAGACGTATAGAGAGTAATTGTGAGAGATTTAATGAAAAACTTTAAGAAATTCAAAGGTGGGAAACTAGGGTTTCCAAGGATCCTCTTGTAGAGATAAGGGAAATCTATGCTTGATTCAAGTCACATGATTGAAATCGGAGTCCCACCCTATCCAATTGGAAGATATCTCAGTAAAATCAAATCTGAACTTCCTTTGACCTAGTTCTCAATGGATGAGAGGTGTGAGAACTGGAAGTGATTTCGTCACAAAACCATGCCTAGGAGACAAGGTAAACAACAGGATTTACTAATCCCAAAACCAATCTGAGAGATTTATGAAAGTTAGGGAGGATTCCATCATCCGACCATGCCCAAGGGACAATGTAAATAACAGGATTTCCTAAATTCACAATCTCAATACATGAAAAGAACATACTTAAAGCTATCGCAGATCCATTGTAATTTGAGTCACAACACACCATTAAAAACTGAATATATTCCTTATAATCAAACTAGAATCAAAGAGAGTTTAATATAAACATGAATCAAAACAATAAAAACATCCCATCACGCTACAAGCTTCACCTCTTAACCCTAGCTAAGAGGTTTAGCCAACCATAAACATGATTGAACTAGAATCTCTTAAGAAAAGCATAAAAATAACTAAGGAAAAAGAAGGAAGAAAAAAATAACTCTTAGCGACTGCTTCTCCACGCTTTTGCTCCACTTCCCAAGCCCTAAATGATGCCTAGGGATGCCCCAGGGACCCTTATTTATAGTTTTAGGCCTTAGAGTTTCGTACCGAGTAGAAATTTCTAGAAACCGTCTCAAATTTACGTAGTCCGTACAAAAATTGCATAACCCTCGACTGGTAGTGGGACGTCCTCGACCGGTCGAGGGTCTCCTTCAACTAGTCGAGCAATATGAAGATTTAGAAGTTTTACATGCTGGAGTTCAAGTCGACACCTTCAACCGGTTGAGCTTTGACCGGTCAAGCAGAGTCCAGGATGGGTCGTGCGTAGCCAGGACTGGTCGAGCCAGAGCCTGGACTAGTCGAGAATCACTGAATTTTACTTTAAAACTCCAATTTTCTTCATTTTGACTTGGTTTTCTTAGATCTTCAGTATGTGCATTCTTCATTCTTGGTTTTATTAGATCCACTCTTGTCTTTGGTGATTCTTGAGTGTTAAATCCATGCTTTTAACATCCTTTTCAATCCAAGCTCTTAAATTCACATTACAATACAAACATGATTAAAATAAAACATTAAACATTATCATGTTCATAAAACCAAGTAATAGATGTGGTCCAAGATGCAATATTTGACCCTCAACACAATACCCAACCAGCATTTTGCTAGTCCCGAGCAAAGTATGTGAAAAATGAACCTTAATGCGCAATTTTCAAACCTTGTTCAAAAAATAATCTTTTGTGTAATCAAGTATGAATGAATAGACTCAAGATGAGAAATTGAGATTTTGAAGACCTAGGGTTGAATCACATAAGCAATTAATCAAATAAGTCCTTTATCTCTTAGGTGAAAGCATAGTTCGCATATCAAGGTTTTCAAAGTGCTTTATGAAGATACTATCTTTTCATAATGTTAGCCATGTTCATCACTTCAAGATTGGTTAAAAACTCAAGTATTGATTCCGAACTTATCTCCTTTCCTTCTTTTTCCAGTTTTTGATTTTATATCAACGGTCATTTGTATTTATTCCTCTTCTTTAAACATTACGTCCTTTTCGAAGACATTTTTTATTCCCCTCAAAGATGTTGTCATTCTTCATTCTTTATGACCTCCATGTCAATCTCCAATTTTTTAACTGGTTCTTTTTCTTCTTTTAAGGTGGATAAAATTATCCAGACTCGGTTCTCAATATCTTTCAATGATCATCATACTAACAATCAGAAAATCTAGTACTATTTATAGAAAATAATTTGAATAACATAATATTCGAATTTACTCTTAATCAATTAAATGTAAGAACCATAAGTGATAGGTTACTGAGTTGCTCTAACTTCAACAATTCAAAATTCGATTTCTATCTTATCATCATACTCAAAACAGTCTTAAATACATAACTTATTGCTTTCTTAACAGATAATCATTGAAAATTTTTCAAAAATTTTGCAAATTTTGCTCAAAATTGAGAAAACACTAATTAGTGTACCTAATCTCTCATCCCCAACCTAAAATCTACATTGTCCTCAATGTAAAAGAAATAAGCATGATTTACAAAAGAACAATGTAATTGAAAGAGAAGGGATGGAAAGATAGTACCTGATGAAGACATTTTGAGGCTTTTTCCAAAGGATCTCAGCATGAAGGTGGTTAACACATGTTCACAACCCCAAGTATAGGGTTACGATGTAGTAATATTCTCGGTAAGATCGAGGTCGAATCGACAGGGATTGAACCTTGTAAGTATTCTAAAAGTAACTAGAACAAGAAATAGAAGAAGATATAATCTAAATCAGGAGAATGTAAGAGAATAATTGTAAATTAAGTAACTAAAACTTGTAAAATTCAAAGGTGGGAAACTAGGGTTTTCAAGGATCCAGTTGTAAAGATCAGTGAGATCTGTGCTTGATTCATAAACACAACTAGAATCAGAGTCCCATCTTCATCTAATAGGAAGATATATCATTAAAACTCAACTCTAAACTTCCTTTGATCTAGTTCTCAATGGATGAAAGGTATCAGAGCTAAAAGTGAATCCGTCACTAAACCATGTCCATGAGACAAATCAAACAACAGAATTTACCAATCCGTAACCAATTTGAGAGAATTGTGAACGTTAGGAAGGATTCCATCCCCAACCATGCCTATGGGACGATGGTGAACAACGGATTCCTAAGTTCACTACCCTCCATACACGAACAAAATATACTCAAGCTATTGCTGATCTATTGTAATTTAAGTCACGACAAACCATTAAAACTAAGAGTATTTCTCATAATCAAACTAGAATCAATGAGAGTTCAATAAACATGAATCGAAGCCATAGAAAGAATCCCATCACACTACAAGCTTCACCTCTTAGCCCAAACTAAGAGGTTTAGCCAATCATAGACATGATCAAGCTAAAATCTCTTAGAAAACAAGATGAAAATAATGAAGGAAAAGGGAGAAAAAAGAACTCTAGGGCCGGCCCGCTCCACCTCTCTCTCTCTCTCTCTATCTTCATGTCTCTGGATGACTCTCCATGCTCTCTCTCTCTCTCCCCTTTATAATAGCAAGGAGGTCAGTCGAGTGGAGTGCGTAAAGCTTTCGCAGTAACAATGAAGTCGGTCTGTTTTGTGTAGTGGAAAAGGAAACACCTTGCGTTGGAACGAGTTTTGGGATGAGGAAGATCTTGTTGCGGGATCTGTTCCATTCAGTTTTCTTGTCACTGGTCGGACGCCCCTTGGGAGGAGTTTAGATGGTTCGGATCACTCATCCGATGAGATAGAGATCATATAATGGCCCACATTGGCCAACTGCGTCTGGACGCACATCCATGCGTAACTCATGCGAATTCGGAGTCTGTGGCGTTAGTGGGGCCCCTGATCGACATCAGCAGCGAAATTCACTCTATCCATTAGACTCGTGGCAAAATTTTAGTTGGGAATGGACGCTTTTGCTCAAGTTTGGTGCGGCTCAAGGGATCAAATCTTCCTACCATTCTTCTTGTGTTTGAAGTGGTATTCTTGCGAGCATGTGCATGGGGATAAATGAACATCATGGTTCTGGTTGGCCCCACCATCTGGTTCGAATGGACGGTTCGGATCACTTGTCTGATCAACGGTGGTGAGCCACAACGCTCCACAACGTCCATACGTGCGGACGATTTGGACTCTCTCTCTCCACTTCTAATATAGTCGGGTCAAACAGAGTTTGACCCGACTGTGCGTCTGGTGCACTGTGAGTGGACCTGCCGTGGTGCATGTACATCATCACTATGGGCCCTATAGTGATGTTTTTCCAGAAATTTGCACCGTCCTTCTGACTTCCCATCTAATTTAAGGGGTGGAGCCTAAATTTGGGGCATATCCAGAAATCGGGTGGGCCCAAAATCAGTGATTTATGACTGATCTTCTCATTGGACCACTTCCACAAAGATCCGAGGGCTAAAATTTTACGTGTTCGATTATTTTATGATCCTCAAGCCGGATATAAAGTTTTGTGCCAAACGGATGGTAGGAACCCTATGATCTTGCATTCTGGACAATTTTTAGGCCTCTATCTTTAATCACTTGATATTCTCAGATCTTTGGTGTGTGAATTCTTTAATCTCAGTCTCCTAAGATTTGTCCCTTGTTTTGGTGATTCTTGAGCATCAAATCTAAGCTTTTAGTACCCTTTTCAATCCAAGCTCTTAAATTCACCTTGCAACACAAACATAATTAAAATAGAACATTAAACATTATCATGTTCATAAAACCAGGTAATAACTGGGGTCTAATATGCAATTTTTGACCCTCAATAGTACAAGAGTTAATGATCCAAAAATAAACTATCCTAAAATGGTGGAAGCAAACTATCCTAAAATGGCAAAAAGCAAACTATCCCAGAACGGCAGAAAGCAATAAGCCTAACTATACCTCCGTCAGACTAGGAGATCAATCCCAATAAACAGGATCATTCAGAGGTATGGACATGTCTTCTGAATCAAATTTCTCAACAAATGGTTTTAATCGATGCCCATTTACTTTAAAATCATTGCCATTGTTTGGATTTCGAATCTCGATAGCCCCATGAGGATAAACATTGGTAATAATGAAGGGGTCGGTCCAACGAGATCGGAGCTTACCCGGAAAGAGATGAAACCAAGAAATATACAGGAGGACTTTCTGACCTGGTGTGAATGATTTCTAAAGAATGTGTTGGTCATGAAACACCTTCATTCTGTCCTTGTAAATTCTCAAGTTCTCATATGCATTATTCCAGATTTCTTCGAGTTCATTCAATTGAAGTTTGCTTAGCAAGCCATCATTGTCTAGATTGAAATTCAAAATTTTGATCGCCCAATAGGCCCTATGTTCCAACTCCATGGGAAAGTGGCAAGCCTTCCCATAGATAAGTTTAAAGGGAGACATTCCAATACGGGTTTTAAATACGGTACAATGATGGCTTGAGGCATTCCGAACCGGGAAAGGATGTTCTCTTTTAAGAATTTAATGATCGTTTGATGGTCGTCGTTCTGGCACGGAAGCACTTTGACCCATTAGTGACATAGTTTACAACGAACAAAATATATAAATTTCCAAATGATTGGGGGAATGGTCCCATGAAATCAATGCCCTAACAATCAAATGCTTCAATGATCAGAATTGGATTTAGAGGCATCATATTTCAACGAGACAATGCTCCCAACTTTTGACAATGCTCACAAGCTTTGTAAAACTCATGAGTGTCCCTGAACATAGTGGGCCAGTAAAAGCCACACTGCAAAATCTTGGTCGTGACATTTTTAGCAGAAAAGTGACCACCACAGGCCTGGGAGTTACAGAAGGATTTGATGCTTTGGTGTTCATTGTCTAGCACACATCTCCTTAAGATTTGGTCTGAGAAATATTTAAACAAATATGGATCATTTCAGAAGAACTTACGAACCTCGGTGAAGAATTTTTTCTTATTTTGCACAGTCCAATGTGTCGGTGTGAAACCTATGGTAAGATAATTAGCAATATTAAAACAAACCAAGGTGAATGGGAGACTTTAAACAATTGTTTATCAAGGAACATATCATTTATATGTGTCATCTTAAGGGAATCAGAGAGATCAAGGCGGGAAAGATGGTCAACCACTACGTTCTCTACTTCCTTTTTATCTTTTATTTCCAAATCAAATTCTTGGACTAGGATGATCCATCTAATCAGGTAGGGCTTAACATCATTCTTAGAAAGAAGATACTTGAGTGCCGCATGATTTGTGTAGATGACGATCTTGGATCCAATTAAGTACAACTTAAATTTGTCCAAAACGAACACTACGGCTAAGAGTTTCTTTTCCGTAGTAGAGTAGTTCACTTGGGCAGGATTTAGAGTTCTGCTTGTATAATGAATAACATAGGGCTTTTTTTTTTTCTTTGGCCCAAAATGCCCTAAGAGCATAGTTAGATGCATCACACATAAGTTCAAAAGGAAGGCTCCAGTCAGGTGGTTGCTTGATAGGTGTAGTGGTTAACATGCCCTTGAGCTTAGTAAAAGCTTCTTGGCATTGCTCAGTCCACTCGTATGGTACATCCTTTTGAAGTAGATTACATAGAGGATGAGAGTGATGACAAAGTCCTTTACGAATCTCCTGTAATAACAAGCGTGTCCTAGGAAGGATCGTACGTTTCATATGTTCTTAGGTGGAGGTAGGTTAGAGATAAGATCAATTTTAGCCTTATCTACCTTAATTCCCTTGGACAAGATGATGTGTCCAATGACAATTCCCTTATGAACCATAAAGTGGAACTTCTCCCAATTCAGTACGAAGTTCTTTTCCTCACATCGCTTCAGCACATTTTTAAAATTTTCCAAGCATTCCCTGAAGGATGGACTAAAAATTGAGAAATCATCCATGAAGACCTCTAAAGATTGTCCCATCATATTAGAAAAAATACTCATTATACATCGCTGAAAGGTGGTGGGAGCATTACACAGTCCAAATGGCATCCTTCAGTAAGTAAATGTGCCAAAAGTACATATGAACGTAGTCTTTTCTTGATCTTCAAGGACTATCTCAATTTGATTATAGCCTGAATATTCATCAAGGAAACAGTAATAGAAATGACCAGCTAGCCTTTCCAAAATTTGATCAATGAAGGGCAAAGGAAAGTGGTCCTTCCTCGTGATGGTATTCAACTTCCTGTAGTTAATGCACATTCTCCAACCAATTGTAACTCTAGTTGGCATGAGTTCATTGTTGGCATTGGTTACGATGGCGATTCCGGACTTCTTAGGAACCACCTAAGTTGGACTCACCCATTGGTTATCGGATATAGGGTATATGATACCCACATCCAATAGTTTAAGAACCTCGGCCTTAACCACTTCCTTCATGTTTGGATTTATTCTACGTTGTGGTTGTCATGGGGTCTTGGCATTATCCTCTAGATGAATGCGGTGAGTACAAATCAAAGGGTCAATTCCCTTGAGGTCCGCAATCGACCATCTAAGGGCTCCTTTGTGCTCAATGAGAGTAGAGATGAGCATACTCTCATGTTCTTACTCAAGGTGGGAAGAAATCACCACCGGATATGTCTCATCTTGACCTAAATAGACATATTTTAAATAAGAGGGCAAATGTTTTAGATCGAGCTTCGGTGCCTTGAGGTTAGACAGTAGAGGTATTACATTAGTTTGGGGCAATTCTTCGAATTGTGGCCTCCATCGGTTAACTTCAAGTACCGGCACATCATCAAGCATAACACCCATCTCCCTAATCATATCATCATCTAAATTATGGGAGTGGGCTAAGCACATCTCTAGAGGGTTAGAGGATAAGGTTAGAAGTGCTCAATCTTTCACGAAAGAATCAATCGGGTTAATATCGTGGAAATCGTCTTCATCCTCTAACTGTTTGCCTATGTTGAAAAAAATATTTAACTCCAATGTCATATTCCAGAAGACATAATCATGACTCCATTCATGCAATTATTGATTGCATTTGAAGTGGCAAGGAATGAGTGACCAAGAATGATGGGAATTTGAGTGTTCATGTCCATGACGGGTTGAGTATCTAGGATGATAAAATCTACCAGGTAATAGAATCTATCAACCTAGACCAACACATCCTTGATTATCCCTCTCTTTAAGCGAACTGAGCGATCGACAAGTTGTAATGTAGTTCAGGTGGGTTTTAATTCACCCAAACTTAGTTGTTTGTAGACTGAGTAAGGAATTAGATTTACACTCGCTCCTAAGTTAAGAAGTGCATGCTCAATCTAGTAGTTCCCAATTACACAAGTGACGGTTGGGCTACCGGGATCTTTGTATTTCTACGGCACATCTTGCTTTGGGATAACACTCACTTTTTCAGTTAAGAAGATTTTCTTTTGAATATTTTACCGTCTTTTGGTCGTATACAAGTCTTTCAGAAATTTAGCATATGAAGGTATTTGTTTAACCGCATCCAGTAGAGGGATGTTGACCTTCACTTGTTTCAACACCTCTAGAATGTCTTGAGAGTTAGAGAGAGATTTTGGTGCAGCCAACCGTTGGGGAATGGGGCAATCGACTTGCCTTAAAGTTTCAATTCCAATTCTTGTAGAGAGGTGCTAAGTCTATCATCGTTGTCCTCTTCCGGGTCCTTAGCCTTTTAGCCCTAACCGGAATAGTTTTATCAATGGTTTTCCCACTCCTAAGATTGGTGATAGATTTAGCTTGCACTATCTCATTTGAAGAGCTTGGATCACTTATCTCATATTGCGGTTTGAGATTGGGGAGAGGTTGAGCAGGAAGCATCCCCTTTCCTCCAATTGTTAAGTGCGACTCTATCCTTTGAATAGATAACTCAAGCATTCCCAATGCTGATTTAATATCCTTGTTGAGTAGCTCTTGGTCTCGAATATGTTTTTGAACTAGATCCTCTTGAGGTTTCACTTGATTTGGAATTTGATTAAAGAAACCTTGAGGGTAGCAGTTTGTCCATTCCTCCAACTGAAGTTTGGATGATTTCTCCAATTAGAATTGTGTATTGGAGGTAGGTCCATTGAAAGGTCTTCGGTAATTATTCACGGCATTGGATTACTCATTCGATACCTTTTCAAAGGCAGGTATTGTTGGACAATTTTCAGTTGTGTGAACGTTGCAAGCACAAATACTGCAAACGGTTTCCTTAACCTTATCCTTCTTTAGTTTCATGGTCTCGAATTTCCTTATGAGATTAGACACTTTAGCATTAATATCATCATCCTCTTTCAGAAGGTATAATCTGTCCCTCTCCTTTGATTGAGTGGGGCTAGAAGTGGTGCTTGATTTTGGGTATGTGTCCCATGATTGTGCATTTTCAGCAAGTTTATCCAAGTAGTCCCACACATCATCAACATTTTTATTCATCAATTCCCCATTGCACATTGTCTCAACCAATTGGCACATGGAAGATGTCATTCCATCATAGAAAAAGTGTGTAACGCGCCACGTTTCAAACCGTGTTATGGGCATGAACAGAGAAGATCCTTGAATCGCTCATAACATTGGAAGAATGTTTCATCCAAATTTTCTTTATGAACTCCCTTATCATGTCACACTACACCAAAATCGCGAATTTGTGACGGACCAAATCCGTCGTAAAACAAAAAAAAAAAACGACGGATAAGGTCTGTCACATATTAGTGATGGATAAGATCCGTCACAAAAATAAAAAATCCATCACTAAAATACGAAAAAACCCACTCGAATTAGTTGTCATCAAAAATGTTAGAGACGGATAAGGTCTGTTGCTAATATGAGTAGAACGACGGACATTAAATCCGCTGTTATTTTCAACTTGTTCAGAAATTAGCGACGGATTTGGTCCGTCGCTAAAATATCTGTAAATTAAAAAAATTATTGTCAAATTATTTATTTATTTATTTTTTAATCTTACACTTGATAGTCATTCAAAAATAATTCACACAATTATTTAATAAGAATCCTATTCACAAAATTGGTAACAACTCAATTCAATAAAGAGGAAATGGCCAAAGTGGGGCTAACCCAAGGAACTAAAAGTCTAAGCCATCCTATTCATGAATACAATTACATATGTATGCACAGTAGGTTTCTCACAAGTACAAATGAAATAAAATTATAAAAGAATAGAAAAGAACAAAAATCATTTTAGTACTCCAAAACCATAGAGCTCACCTTCTTTAGCTTGTTATTCGAGGTTGAAATAGAGAGCCTACAAGAAAAATAAAGGGTCCTATCACTTATTGGGTGGATCCCATGTCTTCCACCAATGACAAGTGTAAGACCCGTATCCTAGTTTGTACTGTTCCGTCGACTTCACGATCCTTCCCATCGAATTCCTGCAACTTACGACGTATAATCAATATTTGCGATCGATCCTAAGTCATATCTTGTATATTTGAATTAGCTTAACCCGAGACTTGTATCTTAGCGACCGCGCCATCGCCGCGATTCCAACGTCGCGTCTCGTACGCCAATCCGACGCTTAGATCATAAGATGTGGACCATACATTATTATAACCGTGGACCGCACATTGCAGGACCCACCCATCTCATGTGGCACAAATTCTTAGGTAATTATGAGAGTGATGGATGACATCACCCTAGCTATGGCCACCATAACCTATCTATAGCAACCCTAGCCTAGCTATAGCCACCCTACCCCCTAGCCTTCTTACAAGCACTTATGGCTAGCTACCCTACCCCTAGCCCTCTTACAATCATTTATTGCAAGCCACCCTCTCTTACAAGTAATCATGGCCTACCTAAGCTACTCTCTCCCTCTCTTTACTACACTCTCTCTCCCTCATTTCTCATCACTTTTTCCCAAGCAAGAGAAGAGGCTCTCGTCCAAGCCTTCCCATGGAGAGAAAAGAGTGATTTTGGTGGCCCACCTTTTCCATCCCTTTAACCATCATCCTAACCATTCAAACATCATCTTCCACCATCAAAGTGAGACACTAAGAGATTGACTTTCTGACGGACCAAGAAAATCGACAGTGGGTGTTTTGATAGGGTAGTTTTCATGTTTTCTTAGATGGGCCAAGTGAGACCTACCGATCAATGGTATGGATCTCACTTTGGACCCTAAGATGTGGCCAATGGCCTTCCTTGATTAACACTTGATGTATGATTGAATGCAAGGAGGGCCCATAGTGTCGGGGTCCCTCCATCTCGCGTGTGTCCCATCTCTCTCTCTCTCTCTCTCTCTCTCTCTCTCTCTCTCTCCCTCTCTCTCTCTTTTTAGATTTTATGGTTGTGTGACCCACTTAGATGGACCCCACCATGAAGCATGTTTTAGATCCAAGCCGATTGTAGGTGGGGCACATTTTTATATGTGTTGAACCCACACCATCCGCCATCTAGTGGCCCACCTGAGTAGGGCCCACCTTGTGCACGAGAGCACTCAACCCGTCCAGGGACGCTGGAATGCTCCCTGGACGTTTTTAAAAACACAAATATTAGCTTGTCTCAAAGCTTTGGAAAGGGGGCCACCTGTATAGGCCCCATCTTGATGTATGTCTTCAATCCACGTCGTCCATCCTTTTCCCCGTATCATTTTAGGCGTTGAGCCAAAAAATGAGGTCAATCTGACTCTCAAACGGACCATACCTTTGGAAATAGTGATTTTTACCGTTGAAACTCACCTTAATCTTTCTACACGCTGAAAACATCCAATATTGGTCTTGATGGACTGGCATTGGGCCATGGAAACCAGTGAACGGGGTGGATTTGGCTGAAGAGGGCCCCACACATGAAAAACCTCAAGAATTCAGGTATTCAAAAAAAAAAAAAAAAAAAGGAGGCAGCGCCTGCTGCTGCGTTTTCACGGGCGAACGGGCCAGGGGCCACGGCCCCACGTGTGGCTCTCACCATGATGTATGTATACCATCCAATCTGTTCATGAGGTGGGCCCCTCCCTGAACTGGGCCCCCTCCAAATTTCAGGCCCATCCATGACTCAGGTGGCCCACATTATAGGAAACAGTGAGAATTGAACTCTACCGTTGAAACCCCTTTCTGGGTCCACAGAAGTTTTGGATCGAGCTGAAATTTGTTTTCACCCTCCATCCAGGTTTGCGTGACCTTATGGACGGGTGGGATGGAAAGTAAACGTTATGGTGGGCCCCACATGGGACCCACAGTGATGTATGTGTTGCATGCCCACCGTCCATATGGATGGTGGAGCCTACCTTGATGTATGTGTTCGTCCGTACCGTCCACCCTGGACAGTGGGACCCCCCTGGTGTGAGTGCATGCGTGTGTGTGCGTGTGTGAGTGTATGTGTGTGTGTGCGTGTGTGGTTGTGTGGTTGTGTGGTGTGTGTGTGTGTGTGTGTGTGTGTGTGTGTGTGTGTGTGTGTG
Source organism: Magnolia officinalis (assembly GCA_021015155.1). Lineage (NCBI taxonomy): Eukaryota > Viridiplantae > Streptophyta > Magnoliopsida > Magnoliales > Magnoliaceae > Magnolia > Magnolia officinalis. Next base: position 12,125 of record JAJHSJ010000667.1, read on the forward strand.
TGTGTGTGTGTGTGTGTGTGTATACACTACATATATTATATTTTATATAATATACCTGATAGTGGGCCTCTATGGGCCAACCATGATGCTTGTATTACATCCAAACCGTCCACCCATTTCTAAAGCTCATTTTTGGGCATGAGCTAAAGAATAAGTCAGATCTAAAGTTCAAGAGAACCCCACCGTTTTAAGTGGTGGCCAATGATGCCCATCTTTCAAAAAAAATCCCTATGGCCATTGTAGCTTCCGATTAAGCTAATGTTTGTTCCACTTCATCTATCCTTATGTTAACTTAGGTACAGGTCGGATGGGAAATATACGTTATGGTGGGCCTTAGGAATTTTAAATGATTGAAATCATTATCACCACTTATTTGGAGTGGCCCATTTGATATACATGGGGCCCAATTGGTGTGACCCATCTGATACACATAAGGCCCATGTTATAGGACCCGCCTTGATGTGTATTTGTGGCCATTATTGAGGCCCACCTTGATGTACATAAGGCCCATGTGATTAGGCCCATTCGAGGTATTCGTGGCCCGTTGTTAAGGCCCACTTTGATATATATGAGGCCCATGTTACGAGGCCCATGGGATATGGCCCATTGCAATGTACATAAGGCCCCTTTGATGCAGCCCACTTGATTTATAAAAGGCCCATATGATGCGGCCCACCTTGATGTACATAAGCCCATGGGTCGAGGCCCAACAGGATGTCCTTAGGGCCCATTGCAATGAGCGATTCCTCCATAGTGTGTGTAATAATGTTTGATGACAGGTCATGCCTTAAGAGCAATGTTGCTTTGACATCCACATTGTAAGAATGATGTTGGTTTAATGTCCGCATTATAAATCTCCTTAGGGCCCATTGATAGGCCCATACTGGTTATGTGTAGGCCGTCTAGTCCCATCTTCGGTGTAAGGATAGTTCATTACTTTATAACATGCTTAGTGCATTTCCATGATTCATACGCATACGCATCATATGTATGCTTGATATGAGAAATGTTTGATCATAGCATAAGCCATTGGGTTGAGACATTTATGGGACTCCTTATGAGACGGAGTGCCCCACATGATCGCGTGGTACGCGTGAGATTTCTGCATGATTGTATGGTGTGACTCATGCATCTCACATATGTGTGACTTGATCACTACACGCCCTAGTGACATCAGGGCCGTGGCTCCACATGCACATCATGGATGACAGTATCGGATACCGAAAATACTTTGTTCTAGCACTGTGGGCACTTAGGATGTCCTTGGGTGAAAGTCGCAGAACCTTTTTGGTACCAGGGAATGCTCCAACGTCTAGACCGAGTAGATACATGAGCGCCCGAGTGCCGAACACCAGTAGGCCGCATCTCCCACTATGTCGTGGTCGGTTGGAAGGGGGTGTGGCCTTATCCGCCTGAGTGAAGGGGCTATAAGCTAAGCTGAGTTTGACCAGCTCGCAAATGAGTCCGCTATCAACGAGCCGGTTAGGTATTGACAGACTACTGGTCAGGCGGATAGTGTGGTCTCTTCCACTTGCTTGACTGTGCAGCCAGGGAGGAGGCAGTCAGTGCGAGGTGTATCAGACCCCGGTGATATCCAGAGAGGAACCGTACTGATATGTGTACTTGATGAGTACTGACATGCTTATATTGCATCTCGCATATGACATTTGGCTACATAGGCCTCGCATCGCATGGCCTTGGTATGGCCGATAGCATTCATGCCTTACATCATAGCTTTGGTACAGCTGATAACATTCATGGACCTACCTGCATACTTCCGCATTACTCTGATATTGTATACTTGACACTTGCCTTACACACACACTTATACCACCCTCTAAGCTTTTGTAAGCTTATGCACGACTGTTGCGTGCAGGTGCCATTGGACAGCAGCAGCGCTGAGGCAGGAGCTCATATCAAATCTCTTTTTGGAGCTTTTTGATCACCTTGTATTTCCCTTTTCGCATTGTACTTAAAGTTTTTGATATAGTGGATATGTGGTGATGTTGTTTTGTGACTTGGTTATGCTTGTGGTTATGCTCTATTACAAAAAAATTCATATTGAAAATCCTCCTTGTAGGATCCCAGGATCGGAATCTGGCGTATGGGCGCTGGAAGCCGAGAATGGGGTACTACGGAGGCTGTCGGCGCCGGATTTGGCGATCGAGAATTTCGTGAGCCCGATTTCCGAGTTTGGGGCATGACAACAAGGCTAAATCTATAATGGACTACCAATCTAAAACACTATCTAAGTCAACATTCAACTCACCCATTACTAGGAAAAAATGCTTGCGTTAGGTACAAGAGCCGATATAACCATGGATTTCTTTCTGCTATAGGGTTGTGAGATGTTCTAAAAACTTTTGCACTGCATGAGTTCTGGGAAATAGGAAAAAAAAAATCCATGAATCATCTCTGCTATCAAAAGACCCAACTCCTAAATCTCTTTACAATCCAGCTATGTACTTGTGATTACATTGAGTGTGATAGATCAGAACAATGATGATATGTAGTAGGCAACAAAATTATGTTTTCGTGGAAGTTACCTTATAAACAGGCCCAAATCTAATCGGTCCAAGCTTATTTGCATCCCAAAAATTATCTGCAGCAGCAGAAACATTTTTCAAAGCAGTGAAGGCACATGAGGAGTCACCACACAACATGTCAGTTCTTCATGACAAGGATCTTTTGCCGCAGCTGTGGTCTGCAAAGCAATGTCCAGATGACAGCTCATGAAGTCAAAAGACCACAAGTCCAATTGCTTCATAAGACCACATCTGCACGCTTAAATCAATAAAAAGATGCCCCACAACTGACCTTTTTGTGCAGACCGTAGAGCCTCTTTCCTTCTACCAGAAACGAAAAGGTTTTATACCTCAACAACGGCTGGCTAAAACAAATGGGATGCACATGAATATCTGAAATTGGTATCTGTAGACATGAAAGAACCTCAAACGCAAGTATGCATAATGCTGATTGTAAAGCAGCTCTAGAAAAAAATATTGGAGAAAGAAATTTTGGTCAATATGATTTCACTAAGAAATAAACAATATAACATGATCTGCTGAATTACCAGCATTTCGTTTCATCCAACATTTAATACAAGTGAAGGTCCATCATTCAGTATCCAAATTGATCATTTGGTTGGCCATCCTATAGATCGGTGACACCATGTGGATGAACAATCCAAGCCGTTTGATCAGTCAATGCAACTGGAACTCATCAGAGTCACTAAACTCAGCTTGACTCAATAGACATTCTAGGTGAGTCAAGTTTTCAAGTTCTTACATTATGGTCTAGTCATTACCTAGTGATTTGTGACTTTGTTGCTCTCATATTTTACTCATGAAACTAAGTTCAATATAGGAGCAAACCAATTAAGATATTTTATTTTCAGTTTTAATAAAGGCGTTCAATGCAATTTAGACTACTAAAGGACTACACAGTGATGTCTTTATGCAATTCAAGCTGCTCATAAGGTGATCCTCACCATGATTATATCTCAAAAAAATAATAATTATACAATCATCAAGTGGTCCACACCATATTAAATCAATGGACAACCACCCAAAACCTTCAAGTTCATGTGGTGGCCCACATGATGTTTAGATTGGTCTGATTTTCAGGCATCCCATTTTCATTGTTGGGCAACCCTTCTAAATAGGTTCGATGGCAAATTTACACCATGGTGGGCCCACCTGCAACGTTTGGGAATAAGCTCATTCTAAAAACATTATAGAGGACCCATCCACTATATTACACCCTTAGATTTGATTCAAGCTCCCTGCTACGAATCATGGTAATTCATATTTTAAATCTTAATCATATGTCAATAGTCATCAACACACAATTGAAGATACTATGAACAATTTTTTATTTTATTTTATTTTATTTTATTTTATTTTATTTTATTTTATTTTTAAAGGTAAAGACAACCAACACTGATCTGCTACAATAGAGAACTATCAATGTCATCTCTATTTCTAGAGGGGTAAGAACATGTGGAGTGAAACAATGGAACAACATGAAGCTGAAATTCAGGTAAATGCTAGGAGCAAACCTGGTTGGGCACCAAGTTCAATCACATGTAACTTCGATGTAATTTGTCTTGCATTGGTAGTCTTTGATGCAAGGCAAATAAGAGTTGAAGGGTTTTCATTTCTAGCAACCTTTGTATAACATACAAAAAAGTAATTAGAGGATGACAAGTCAAATAACAACAAAAAATTAAATGGCAAGTAACCAGTATATAAGAACTAAATGGCAAGGTAGTTAAGAGTTTTAGTGAGTGTTAGGTTGCTGGTTTCTATATTTCTTGGCTTCAGCAATTTCCTGGTTATTACAAAGAAAACATGTTTGGTTTACACTTTTTTGTTCGTTTTTACATTTCCCAGATTTTACTCGAAAACTTGCCCCAGTTTTTACCCGAGGAATGGAAAAACTAAGGAATTGAAATAGAATTTTTGACTTTCCCTACTTTCCAGGGGAACCTAGTGCATCAACTAAATAGTTAATCGATCCCCAGGAAATACTTGGTGTTTGGCCTATCAAAATGTTCTGTTTGAAAGCAACATTAAAAACGCACCCATTTCCAATTTGCTGCCTTTCATCAAAGCTAGAAACAAAATGGATGGCCTATCCTATCCATTTTCATCAGGCCCATCCAAGCGAACAAGTCCTAAATGAATTTGGGGCTAGCCCAACTTCCCCTCACTTTGGAAGACTTAACTCCAAATTACACAACAATCCTAATAAATTGATTTGCAATTGAATTGAGCATCCAAACACATAAAAAACTAAATAGCAAAATCCAAACCCATATGCGCAAAACACCCAACACCAAAATTCCACCCATCCATTAATAACTAAACAACTCAACCCAAGTGAAAGTCCCAATCCCATTGTTACCATTTTGCACATCAAAGAATAGGAGGTTGTTGCAGCTCGTGGCTTGATAAGCAGCTTCTAATCAGTTTCCCAAACAGTAATTTGTCCCAAATTAACCAGTCTGTTTACTTCTAGCCATAACCCAACCCATTCAAACTGCACCAAATTTGTCCTTATCATGTCAAGAAAAAGCTCTCAAGCCTGTCCAGAAAACTATTCTGAATCTGTCCACTTCCAGCCCTTAACTCAGACCAGTCCCTGTCCAGAAAACTGCCCCAAAATCTGTCTGCATTCAGCTCTTAACCGAGCCTGTAAACTGACCAGAAACTGTCCCAAAATTGGTTCACTTCCAACCATTGATCCTGCCCATGAAACTGTCCAACAACTGTCAAATTGGTCCCTATTCAACTAGAAACCCTGCAGACTAATCCCATCTCTCTTGAACCTAGACAACCCTAAAAGATCTGTCTCAACCCCAGCCTATTCTTCACACTGATCTGGTATTATTTTTTAAGCCAACAAATAGCGGGACTTCTTTCAGTCCTAAGATGGCGGGCAAAAATCAGAACAATATGGTGGTGAAGATGCTACAGCAAATAATGGACAAGATGGATTCTATGACAAGTTGAATGGATAATTGGATAATGGGGCAACTGTTGCAGTGCAAAATAGCACGAAAGGTAACTCCGGTCAATATTGAGGATGTCGTCACCCTTTTGGACAGCATGGATCATGCTGCAAAAAAGAAAGCCAATCAGCGCAATAGATCAACTATCGAGATTGATCAATTAGAGCGGGCCAGCATGAGGTCCTTGTTTATCTATCAAATGGAAGGATGTTCAAGGACCATTTATCACACCAATTTTTCTTGCATATCCATATCTTTCTGGCCATCTATACGTGTCACCACAACAACGCGAACAGGCTGCATCAATTAGTATCGAAGCAGAGTCACACCCAATGTGATTGATCCAGGAACCTGTTCATCTATCTTGCTTCTCCATCGTTTACACCATCATCATCCATCACATCACTTCCATCTAAGATGGTCTATTATTACTGTTTCTTATGTGCTGTCCATCCGTTTTGCTAGATCATTTTAGGATACAAGCACAAAAATGAAGAACATCCAATTCTCAGGTGGACTATACTATAAGAAATGGTGGTGATTGAATCCCCTTACCATTAAAAGCTGTCCAGGGCCCACTGTAATGTTTCCATAATGTTTGTTTGTCATCCGACTTATTGATAAGGTGACATAAGCCAAGATGAAGGGAAAAGAATATCTGCTTGATCTAAAACTTATGTGGCCTATTAATGGTCAATCACCACTATTTCCTATAAGTATGGTCCACAAGCAAACTAAATCTTCTTCATTTTTGGGTCATGTGCTAAAATGGTTTGGCAAAATGAATAGACAATGTGGATATAGAATATGGAGAGTAAATGTTTACCCGTAAAGACGAAAAGTTTTCCCTCCCTCCCCCTCATATTAGTATACCATGATATGTTAAGCTTGATGCGAGTTCTCATCAAATTAGGTATCAGGCCCACTAGAATATAATACATGAAGAAGAAACTATAGTAAACTAGAAACTGACTGCCAATATATTATTACAAGCTCTCACAACTCCCAAAAGAACAACCTTCAACTTGCCTCAATTCCTGCTTGGTTGGCACCTTCAACTACCCTCAAACTACAGAAAACTCCACCATTTTCTGCAGCCCATTGCCAAAATTCCTCTTCTACAAAGAGAGCTCGTTCTCGATTTCTACCTCTGATGCTGAAGCATGCGCATTTTGCAAATTTATATTACTATCTAATTCATTCAAGGAGTCTTCACACCAAGATGAACCTAGTATTATCTACTACATACTAGTAACATACAACCAATATATATATATATATATATATATATATATATATATATATATATAGACATATAATAATAATAATAATAATAATAATAATAATAATAATAATAATAATAAGTTCTTTATTATTATTATTTTTTTTACATTCATCATCCATCCAACTATTAACAACATTTACAAAAATAAAAGATATCCAATCAACTCTTAATAATAATTTGCAACTTAACCTACTGGGAACCGTCATGCACCATAATGTCGGGTTCTGAGGAGTTACAAGTTGACCCTGACGACACCATATAAATGAAGTGATAAAGATATAAATGATTCATGATTAATTTAAGGTTTTGAGAACTTACATCCACCTCACTCTTATTGCCAAGTAATCCTGATGAAAATGCATCCCCACTACAAGAAGGGAAAAATAAATAAATTTATGGCTGCACCGATATGGTCTAGTATGAACGGCTGCTTACGTACCAAATGTTCGGAAGATTAGGATTAAGCCACTACATAATTCTTAATATTTAAATCAGAACATTTTCAAGACGTTGTTCCCCATGGAGAAACCATATGTCGTGTACGTTTGATCTATGCCATTACAAACCAAGTGTTCGGAAATGGTTTCTAATGTCATCTTCCCACGTATATTACAACACTTGGCACAAGGACAGCTATGCCAGTCATCCTCATTTGAATTTTGTTTCACGTACTCTAGAAATGTTGCAACACATTCCATGTATTCAACAGTTAACCTTCCTGCCCTCATCCAATTCTTGCATGGTATCATGGAAGCCATCTCTGGTAATACATACATGATGTGTTTAAGTTAGATTACGAATGAGTATGTCTATCTAACTGACTAAATCAGTCGCCCATCCAAAAATGAATAGATTGTAACACTTTCATTTTCAAATTTAAATGTCTACACTAAAATTTTAGCAGCATCTCCCCATGTCTCTCCAGATATATTGAGCTTATATTTGATTCCCACATCAAGTATCGACACAAAGTGAGGATATTTGACAATGGAAATAAATGTAAAAAGCATATCCAGAGAGAAGAAGAGAGATGATGTATAGAAAAGGCAAGTGCATTTGAATTGCTAAAATGAAAGCATTACATTCTATCCAGTCTTGAACTGTCCAAACGAGGACAATTTAAGGATTTTTATGCACTAAGGAGCACACTGTATCTATGCCTGACTACATAAAAACCCTAAAATGGGTAACTAATTGTCCTAATCTATATACAATTACATCAAAATTTGTAATATAAATGAACATAATTCAAAATCTAACCACGTAGAATCAAAGCAATTAACCATGTAGAAGCATATGTTGATAACAACTCATTTCTAAATGGAACTCTACAAAATACATTATAGATACTATAAACAAGACAAAGCAAAGAACTGGTAACTTGAGTTATTTTCCTACAACCAGTCTCACCAAATACCAGCACCACCTATTCTCCATACACAAACAGATAAACAGAACTTAGAATATGACATTGAATAACATAAGAAGTCTATAAAACAAATATGAACTTAACATGTATGAAGTATACAGTACATGAGTGTATGTCTATAGAAACTAATAGGCATCTCAATGTGGAATACTCACACATCCACCCACATTACATGGTCATTTGACCCGGTATCACTGTAACATGTACTCAAGAGTAGGATTGACATATATATATGGTCAAGGTCTAATTAGGAAATCCTGTTATTTAACAGTTTGCTTTTGCAAGTAGATAAATGGAGTCTTTTAGGCTTTATCCATGGCTTATTATTATTATTTTCTTTAAAGATCACAGCTTATTATTCACATGCACCATTCACATGCGGGGGTGGATTTGTTCTCAATTTGACATGAGTGCCACTGGGGAAAAAAGTTGGGCAATGAGGTTCCAACCACTATGGGGGTCATCCAGGGAGCAGATAGATGAATGTTGGGTGGTGGCTTATGCCTTGTATGGTGATAATTCCTTATCATCTCTTTTCATTGCCTCAGATGTTCGGCTTTTTATTTCTCATCTTTTTTTTTTTTTTTTCTATTATATGTAAGTTGGGATGAGGCTTAGATGGTGGTGGTGATGATATTTAAGTTGCGTCTCTTAAAGGGAAAAGAAAAGAAAAATCTCTACAGCACTGTATCCAAATGTCATATACCGGTAGTTGTTTGTACATCATTCAAAGTAGGGGCTGTCACAATAATTGAAAATGATTTTGATTGATGCAGTTGACTCTGGAACAGTAGGTAGGTCTTTAAAATCTCACACAAGAAAACAGAAACTGTACAAACAAACACCATAAAACTTTGAATGATTATAGTATAGATTGGAAACATACCAGGTCTACAATCACATGCTGTAGAACAATTATCTACAATAGCATTACTCTCTGTTCCTATATTTCTAGACGCACAAAACATGTCCATTTTTCCACACCCAGCCCTCCTGGAAATTCATCTGCCAATAGTAAGGCCTGGAGCACTTACATAATAAGACAGTAAAAAGCTCTGGAGCACTTACATAAATGTTAAAAACAACAACGAGGGAACAATATCGGTTGCTCACAAACTTAAAACATTAATAAGACAGTAAAAACTTCAAAAATGCATTAATTCTGTGTTAGCTGCTACTTGATCAGTAATTATGGTTTATATGGACAAAACCACAACATAAAGTACATCATTTGGACACTGACCTCAAGAATATACTGAAACCAGAGGACACTAATGATGCAAGCCAGGGTAATCTGCAGTGGAAGCTTCATGTATTACAGCCAAAACTTACATCCAGCAGTTAGTCTCAGGAAAATTCACCTTGAATCTTAACCAAATAATAGATTATATTTAGAACATAGAAAGGCAACATAGACATATAAGCTTCACGTTGAACATTATAAATGACAAGCAGACCCTCTTTGTCTTTGATACAATAAGAAGAAAAAAGTGCTCTTTGGCTTTTCCAAAACCAGTCAAAATCAATTTGATAAATAGGTAACATATGGTGCTCAGAGAAACAAATGGCGTGTTTTGCTTGACCCAGTGACCATACAGGCCTGGTCCTCTCAGTGATCAAGACCATTTGTATGGTGTTTGATAAGACACATGCTGTTCACTTTTGCTGAGAGAAAAAAGCAAGGTTCTTCGCACAATCAAATGTGTCAGCGAAAATTGCGACAGAAGAAATTTTGGTTATTTTTGAAAACAGCGAATACATGATTCCATCATATCTCAAAATGAAAATTATATCTAAACAAAGTTATTGGGATAACAATGATTTCATTTTATGCTTAAATTTCTGCAAACTGAAATTGCTTGGAAAAGAAAATCCTATCATCTTTCCCAAGGAAAAAACGATATAACACTACACCAAAATCATCAAAATGGTACGGTTGGGATTTTGGTTCAGAAACGGCTTTAAGCCGATCCTGATTTGAGACGGTAACCAATCGTACTCAATTCCTTGTGTTATACGTTGTTCCTTTCACTGTTTTGTTGGTGTGTCCAAATTGAGTGTTGGATCTTCTTTTTTCTTATTATTATGTTTTATTGTTTTATTTTGAAACAAATGGACGGAATCGATTCGATCAGTAACCTCTGAGTGGACCCCACAAGGCCCAAGAGGCACATTGTTATATATCTGCCGCAGACTACCAATGAGTTTTAGCCCTTTCTAACGCCAAAGCCCTAAAATCCCTCATTTCGCATCCATCGCCGTCTCCCTGTCCCTCTCTCAAGCTCCCTCTCTTTCGATCTTCCAATTTCAATCCTCTCTCTCTCGATCTCCCTCTCACTCTCCCTCCCTCTCCCTCGATCTCCCTCTCCCGATCTCAACCCTCTCTTTCGATCTCCCTCTCCCTCTCTATCTCTCTCTTGATCTACCTCTCCCTCTCCAGCAACAGCGCATCGTCTCCAACATCATCTCCAGCATCGTCTTCACCACTATAAGTGCGGCCAGCAGCTCCCGCCCTTCACCTCTTCCCCGGCCATTTCTGGTAAACAATGGGACCAATGATCTAGATGGTCTGGGTTTTTATAGATGTATGTCATTTATACAACGGATGCAGATATAGAATAGTCTTGCCATTCATCATTTGTTGTGAATGTTTAAGGTGTGCACAACATGTGTTTGATGAAATAGCTCTGTTTTAACAATTTTCAATTTATATTTTCACATTGGTGGGCTCACTTATTGAATGGATTAGATCATTCAATGATAAATATGATTCTTGGGAGCCCTTTGTTGAGCCAATGGATGGATTTCTAACGTGATCTTTCATACTGCATATTCAAGTATTCCAGCATTCCGTTTCTTAATAGGTTTATCTGAATCTGTCATTTGGTCCCATTCGTGCATTACACAGGCTCTTTATGAAGTGTTGACCAATTCTTTCTTCCTGTATGTAAGCCCATATATCCTCAGTATGCATTTAGTACTGGTAGAATTCCCATCAATACTATTCATTCTAGATTGTTTAGAAGGTAACTTCAATTGTCTACCTACCTGAAAAAAGTGATAGCTTGGTAAAGGATCAGCTGAAAGTTTAGCAGCATATCCTTATTGGCAATGATTGCTACTCTACCACTTGTTCAGCTCTTTTTCTTCCATGTTCTTCTCATAAAAAAAGGTAAAATCTGAAATTATTTGTCACTTATTTTTTTAAATGCTTTAAATTCTTGCTATGAAAATTTACTGCTAGCTACTCCATACCTTTTGTCGTTTGTATATGTAAAGGAAGATAGTATTTTATTTAGTACTCTGCACACCAACCGTTTGAAGAAATGCTTAACCAAGACCCTTTTTTGGAGAAACCATGCTAGCAGTGGTCCAGTTTGACCCACACAAGTCGCTGAATGGTTGGATGAAAACCACTGTACAACTATCCAGTTGATCCTTCTTTGATGGACCATTGTATAAATTCACATGGAATTGACAACTTTAATCGTTTGATCAGTGACTTTTCCTTGTTAAATGTGGACTGTAGAACTTTTTTTTTTTGTTTGAAAGCCATTAATCTGATGGTCACCATCATCTCTTATTAGTTGTGAAAAACTATCGGCATTTTTGTAATTTTCTAGCAACTGGTAATGGAAGTTGTGAAAAACTAGTGGAATGTGGGTATTTTGCAATAACAATGAATTAATCATGTGTTTATCTACAAACCATATGTTTTTATGTGTATTCACAGATGTCCTGTTATTGGCATGGGAATCTACAAACTAGTGGAGTGCGGAATGCCAGCAGCATCAATGGTGGATCAGTTCTATTCAGTTTCACCCGTTTCAGTAGGCCAGGTAAGGGTTTGTTTTATGGTTGCTTGTATCTTGGTAGATCAGGTTGAATGTTGGAATTCGTGTTCATGTTTTCAAGAAGAAACTAAAAGTATAACAACTAATAGGCACATGGCAACCCAGAAACAACTATCTAGATGTCCAATCTCTCACAAGTTAGATTTTTATCCAACTGATTTGAGTCCATGTTTTCAAGTTCTCTAACCATATTTGAAGCAACATAAGGGATGGAATGGTAGTATCAATGTATTGTATTGCCCAAGGGGCTAATGTCATCATTTTCATTTGAAGCCTTTTCTGCCACCCCACTCTACCAAGGGGCGGACGTGATATGCCAAAATAAATAAAGATCATGTTTTCCTTAAATTTTCAATGTTTTCTATTTTTCCACAAAATTTCTGCATGATTGTGACATATGGTTTGAATAGTGGGAGTTCCAGGTTGGCCCTTCTGTCGGAATTTCTGCCAGTGATGAATTGTGGGTGGCCTGCTACATCCTTGAGGTATCTGCCAGTGATGAATTTCTGCAGAGATTGTTGGAGTTGTTCTTTCATTTGATCCAAAACCGATCCAGGCTAGGTCTGTTCAAAATCATCTTTGAAATTCCACTCACTTGAACCCAAAAATCATTGAATCTGCTTCATTTAGATCTCTATGTATTTGTATTAAATTTCTATCATTTATTGATCTCTATGTATTTGTATTAAATTTCTATTACTATGTATGCATTTCTTATTTCCTTGTGGCTTTTGGTGCTGGTTATTTTGAGCCAAACTAGCTTAACTTGTGCTAGGTACCTTGTGCACTAAGAGCCACGTGGGACAAATCAGGAGTAGTTATCATCCCTTATTATCAAACAACAATAGTTTCTTATGATTTACGATTTGATTTTCGATTTGACTATTAAATTTTTTTTCGGAACATTGGTCATATAAACTCTGTTTTGAGTTTGACAACAGCTCTATGCCATACCTATCTCAATTGCAGTAGTCTTTTTCCCACAAGATATCATATCCAGACTGTTCATTGTTCCTTTCAGTTTGTTGGATGATGAACAGTCACAAATCAGGACCAGCTATCATCCCTGATTGTAAACAAAAAAAAAAAAAAAAAACAAAAAAGAATAGTGCCCCGTGATCTATGATCTGATTTCGTGATTTGATTATTCAACTTTTCTTGAAAGATTGGTCATGGAAACTCTATCTTGATCTTCACAATGTTTCAATAGCAAGTCTTTTACCTACTGGATATCAAATCCTATATATATTACAGACATTTACTTATATTAGTTTTGTCACTCGACTAACGAAGTAGTCAGTGTTTGAGATTTTTGTCTTTTATTTTTTATTATTGCATTTATTTCATTTATTGTTGGATGAATGAATGGAAATTACGGATCTAAAACGATTACTAAAAGACTCTTCTGAGAAAAGGATCCACTTTCTAAGGTTTTGAATGGCTGGAAATGTTCATTGTTTTCCAATGTACAATAGACTAGATTCAAATGTGGAAAATGAAACTAGTCAGTTTTGACAGGATGCCCTTGAACTAGAATCACACTGGTTTGGAGATGATGAGGAGATTTACATAGACCAGGTTGACAAGGTGATTTGAATATTTGATTTCTAGATACTTGCTGATACCTAAATGGAAATCTTTAAGTTAATTAATATTAAATTTAGTTTTTTCAAATATTTTTTATTCAGTTGCATTTCAAGAAAACCTGATACTTTTTTTTTTACAAAACCAAATGCTGCAGTTATAGTGTTTGAATGAATACATGTCGCATATACCATTTCAAGCATCGTACAAAGCTAGAGTATCGAATAACTCCCTATGTAAGATTAGTGCTTTCCATTAATGCACATTGATGGATCTTCTGCCTAAAAGCTCAGGCCTTTTCACTCCTTTTTTAAATCCTCTAACTGACCCCAATGTACAACAAAGGGAGAGGGTTAAGCAGCCTAAAATTTAGATAAGAACTTAACAATGTGATCCACCTAATGGAAAAGCCAGAACTCACCCACTTGTACCATATGGCTCCCCTTGTGCATGTTGCTATTTGTGTCTATTGCCTAGCTCCATTTCAAGTTGAATAATGGAATTTCTTGCTATATATGTGATATTCTAAACCATAAAAACAAAATTACACATTAACTAACTTCAGTATAGGATTTCCTGAAGTTGTGATGTTCCGTTTCTCTCTGTTCTTCTTTCTAAAAGTTTATTTAGACTTTTATTGTACCAGAACAGCTACAAACTGGGGCCCACATGACACAAATTCTAATTAGGCATGCATCATAGTAGTAATTAGGCATGCATCATAGTAGTAATTAGGCATGACACAAATTCTAATTGTTTTTTTGTATTTCCTTGTAGTAATTGTTTTTCTCTTCTTGTCTGTGGATCCATTTTCTTTAGACTCTCAGGAAAAATTTCCAAGATGAATATCGTGAGGTCATTGAGAGATGGGTGTTTACAAGTTCTATTACTTCAGCAAACTATTAGAAAACGGATAGTTTTTTTTTTTCATTATTATTTTTTTCTATTCTTTCCTTTCCTGTTGATGATTTTAAATGTTTGGTTCGAGCAGTTACAGGGACCAAACCAGATAAAAGGTAGGCTGAAGTGTTAATTTTGAAAATTGTAAATTGTACTGAATGAGTGTGTTGTGATTTCCTTCCATCTTGTTGATGATTGTCGCATCCTGTTTAGATGATTGATCTCTTGATAGAGACTGGAAAAAGTGAGCAAATCTTCCACAAGGCAATTCAAGAAATGGGGCGAGGATAGGTGCGCTTTCCAGTACTTATATTGTGAATGATTTTGATTATTTCAATAGAAAGGTAATTAATCGGATACCAGATGTAGTGTGTAAGTCTTATTTATGAGTAATGAACACAAGCATTTTGTCACCCCTGATCTGTTTCCTTAGTTGCACGATCCTTCTAACCAGGTGAAGCACCTGCTTTGAATTGTGCTTCATACTAGTTGCCGTGAAGAGTGGTCAGTTCATTGTAGAAGTCAAGCCTCAGGTATGTCCATACATCTCTACTTCATGTTCTTTGAGTATGTAATGTTCTTACAATGTCACACATAGTCTTTTTTTTTTTTTGGGGGGGGGGGGGGGGGGGGGGGGGGGAGGGGTGGGGGTTGGTGGAGCCCCTGACCACTACGATGTACCACACCCGTCAGTACACACTCGATGTTAGCCACCCCCACTAGAGGGATCGATACCAAGACCTCAAGTGTCACAATTAGTCGTCTTGGTGAGTAAATTGAGTTTGCTAATGCATTGTTTTGCTTTAGGTTGTTGTATGCCTTACGTTACAGAAGACATTGTCACTAATGAATTAATGTCCAGGTAAGTAGATGACTTCACTCTATTTTTACATTTTCTGTTATTTGTCAAGAGTGATTTATCAAAAGATTTTCCCTTTGAACGTAGGTGATTCCTTACAATGAGATGGAACATGACGCACGATAGGAATTTCTAATAACATGGAACAGGACTCACTTTCATAACTTTCTAATAATGAGATGGAACGAGTGGCATCCACTGATCAAGCCTCACTCCTCGAGTTTTTTCTTAATTTACTTCCGTCTTAACTTTGAATTTATTTTTCATATTATTCTGCTTGATGTTTGATCTGTAACATTTGTACAGTGGCTGGAGCAAGCTACAGACCCATGCCAAGAAGTTATAAAATCATTACTTGTTGCAAGAGATGTTATCCTCGAGATCAGATTTCATATGCAACAGATGGGCCAGGCAGCAGGCTTTTTTCATTTTCGTTCTGATGTTATTCATAAAATGCACCCTTTGATTAGCCAATACTGAAACTTAACAAATAGATTTGCTAGCATTTTTTGCCATCTTCGCCAAGCTATAATTTAAAGTGCTAGCCTTTACTATAGCTTATTTTTGTAATTTGATTTTGCAATGAAACATCTACAAGCACATTATTTTCTTATGTTTTTTTTTTTTTGGATTAATCTCTATTTGATAGAATGCAATAATCTTTTGTTAATTTATTTCCCTTTACCTTAAATTTCGTGTGTTTATCAGGGTTTAAAATTATTCCTAAAATTCTGTCCATTTCGTTGTTTATCAGGTTTAAAAAATTCCCTAAAATTTCGCCCTAAATGTGACCGTTGGCACTAAAACGGTTTTAAAACCGTTCCTAAAATTTCGTATCTAAAATTTGATATGGTACCCAAAACGGTTCTGAACCGTTCCTGATTTTCTCCTGAAGCATTTAGGAACGGTTTTAAACCGTTCCTAAACGACGATTTTGGTGTAGTGTAAGCATGGCCAAACATTTTTCTGCCCATAAGAAGCTATAAATTTAGAGCAAGAAAACTACCCAGAATTCATGCTGACTACATTAAAAAAAAAAAAAAAAAAGTTTCAGCATACCCATCCCATTCCATGAGAATCAGGATTCTGACGGAAAATTTTGAATTTTTAAATACAGTTTGATTCTTAACTAGTTTTATTGAGCCAGAGAAAATTACTGAAGAATCAACATAATCAAATATCTAGAAAATAGGGCATACCTATTACCCAAAAACAATATGCAGAAGAATATGCAAAGGAGTTCTGCCCTGACTTGTCGAACCATACATCGCGGGCCCCACATAAGATCTGAATGGTGATCCTGATGTGAATGGGGAAGATCTAACACATGCACCATTCATATGAAGCTTAACACGTGTTCCAAGTACATTTGTTATAAATCACAATCAGACATGGCCCACACTACAATCTTTTCATGTGGCCAATCACAAGCACTGATCAAATGGGCTGTTCTGCTCATTTTACCTGGAAAAAGTCTGCAAGTTTCAGCTAATGATCCTCCGTTAAACCATTTCTTTCATGCAAAGTGCATAGTAGTAGATATCTAGCTAACTCCACCATGTTGTGTGTTATGCACTTCATCTATTGGGTCCACATTCAAATTTGTAAGCCCTAAAATCCCTAAATGAGAGTTCACATCGAATCAGGAATCCATAAATTACTAAATCCCCAAATCCCTAAATCGGTATTGAGAGAGAGAGAGAGATACCTCTGGTCATGAATGAGCTAGCCTTCAACCGAGGTTGAGAGAGAGAGAGAGAGAGAGAGAGAGAGAGAGAGAGAGAGAGAGAGAGAGAGAGAGAGAGACGAGGAGTGAGGGATAGGGCGTTCGACTAAGGCGTTCGACAACAGTAGATTTGTGATGGCGATGTTGAGGGCCTAGCACAAAAGCTTAAGATCTATCCTCTCGAGAAAAACTAGAATTATGGAATAAAAAAGCAATGAAAAACAATCAAAGCATAAACCACACGACACCAGGGAATTTTACGTGGAAAACCCTCAAAGAGGTAAAAACCACGGGACCTCGTTCAGATCAACATCCACTATAAAGAAAAAAGTTATAACCGATTACAAGCACACATTGCTTAGATCAAACCTTCTTCACTCACGCAGGAGTGGATAAACAATAAGAGAAACAAAGAAAATAGAGAGATCTCACTGATTACGAGGATGTGGAAGTGTTGAGATATGGTAGATCACCTCTACGAGCATAGCCTCCCTTCCACAAGCTTCCTCTCTCTCTTTCTCTCTCTCTCTCTCTCTCTCTCTCACACACACACACACACACACCTTTGATAGCCCTAAGCCCTCCTAGAAAACCTTTAGAAAACCTTAGAATACCCTGAAATACACCCCAATCCCGTATACACCTCTTTATATAAGAATAGAAAGAGGTAGAATCCAAATAGGAAACAAAATCAACAGAATCTGCGTTTCCGCAATCGCATCTGTGTAACTCTTCGAAGATATCGAAGGTCTCTTGATGACAGCCTTTGATATCATCGTTTGTCCTTCGATGATATCGAAACAGGACTAAAACTGTCCAGCGACCAGGGGTAAAAATTTTGACAATTATCGATGTCATCGAAGGTCTCTCGATGACAGCCTTCGATATCATCTAAAGTCCGTTGATGATATCGAAACAGGACAAAACTGTCCAATGATCAGCGGTGAAAAATCTGATAATATTGATGATATCGAAACTGGTTCGATTTCATTGAACCCAACAATGAGGAGAAAATTTCCATCAAATCTCCTCCTTTTCGACTGAGGAATCCACCTTTTTCAAGCCAGTCTGGTTTCTACAAACCTCAAACTTGCCCTTAAGTAAAGCCTTATCATCATGTCTGACCCATTATCATCCGTGTAGACCTTCCAAGCTGTAACACCTTTTGTTCTAAAGTATTTCTGATCCAGTGATACCGAATCTCTATGTGCTTCGACTTGGAATGCTGACTTAGATTCTTGCTCAAGTGTATAGCACTTTTGCTATCATAATAGACCACGTGTTGATCCTGCTTCAGGCTAAGTTCTTGTAGGAACCTCTTCATCCAAAGCATCTCTTTACATCACTACAAAAAGAGGGTTTTTAGCGACGAAAATTATTTTCGTCGCAAAAGTCACTTTTAGTGATGAAAAAAAATTTCGTCGCTAAAAGTTTACTTTTGGCAACGAAATTGTAAATTCATAGGTAAAAGTCACCTTTAGCGACGAAAATTTTCATCGCTAAAGGTTGTTTTCAATTTTCCAAACTAATTCGAAAAGTTACTTTTAGCTACAAAAATTTTCATAGCTAAAAAACGTGGATGAGACTTTTAGCGATGAAAATTATCATTGCTAAAGGCTGTAAACAATTTACTTTTAGCTACGAAACGTTTCGTAGCTAAAAAATGTGGGATGAGACTTTTAGCGACGACAATTTTCGTCGCTAAAGCTGTAAACAATTTTTCAAAAATTACTTTTATCTACGAAAATTTTCGTAGCTAAAAAAATGTAATAAGGACTTTTAGCGACGAAAAGTTTCATCGCTAAAGGTTGTAAACAATTTTTTATCCATTTTGTAGCTAAAAAAACGTCGATGAGACTTTTAGCGATGAAAAGTTTCATCGCTAAAGGTTGTAAACCATTTTTTATCCAAATTGAAAGGATTGCTTTTAGCTATGAAAACTTTCGTAGCTAAAAAAACATCGATGAGACTTTTAGCGACGATAATTTCGTCGCTAAAGGCTGTAAACAAATTTTCAAACATTTTGAAAGGAATACTTTTAGCTACGAACATATTCGTAGCTAAAAAATGTCGATGAGACTTTTAGTGACGAACAAATTCGTCGCTAAAGGTTGTAAACAATTTTTCATGTATGAGACTTTTAGCGACGAAACGTTTCGTCGCTAAAGGCTGTAAACAATTCTTCACATAAATCGAAACAATTACTTTTAGCTACGAAAATTGTCGTAGCTAAAAACCGTGGATGAGACATTTAGCGATGAAAAGTTTTGTAGCTAGAAAACGTTCATGAGAGTTTTACCTACGAAATATTTCATAGGTAAAAGTCTCTTTTTTCAAAAATTATTCTATATCAAGTTTCCTGATATACACCTGTTAGAATATAACTCATCATATTCTCCTGATATACACCTGTTAGAATATAATTCATCATATTCTTCCTGATATACACTGTTATATAATATTTCATCATATTCACATTCACATCCATCTAAACCCAAACTACGTAAATTCATCCGGACATAAATTACATTCATCCAAACATAAATTGCATCCATCCAAACACAGACAATCCTATGAAAAAAAAGAAAAAACAAATGAAAAGAGAGAGAACATATGAGAGGTGATCCAGACAAATGAAAAGAAAAACAACCTTAACCTAAACCTAAACCTATAAGCTACACTTATAGGTTTAGGTTTAGGTTTTAGGTTTAGATTAAGGTTAGGTTATAGGTTATAAGTTTAGGTTATAGGTTATGGGTTATAGGTTAAGGTTTAGGTTAAAGTTATAGGTTTAGGTTTAAGTTTAGGTTTAGGTTATAAGTTATAGGTTATAGGTTATAGGTTATAGCTTTAGGGAATTGAGAATAGGTTAAGGTTTAGGTTTAAGAAATCAGGTTCTGGTTCGGGTCAGTATCGGGTTTAGGTTTTGGTTTTCAAGTTTAGGTTTATGTTTAGGTTGGGGAGTTGAGATTAGGATTAGGTGTAGGTTTAGGTTTTGGGATTTGAGATTACATTTAGGTTTTAGGTTAGGTTATAGGTTTAGGTTTAGGTTATAGTGTAGGTTATAGTTTAGTTAAGTTAGGTTATAGGTTAAGGTTTAGGGAATTGAGAATAGGTTAAGGTTTAGGTTTAGGAAATCGGGTTCGGGTTCAGGTTTAGTTTGGGGTTTCAAGTTTAGGTTTAGGTTAAGGAGTTGAGATTAGGATTAGGTGTAGGTGTAGGTTTAGGGATTTGAGAATACATTTAGGTTATAGGTTTAGGTTTAGGTTAAGGTTATAAGTGTCGGTTATAGGTTTAGGTTTAAGTTTGGTTATAGGTTATAGCTTAGGGAATTGAGAATAGGTTAAAGGTCTAGGTTTAGGAAATCGGGTTCGGGTTTGAGATCGGGTTTAGGTTTGAATTTTCAAGTTTAGGTTTAGGTTTAGGTTAGGGAGTTGAGATTAGGATTAGGTGTAGGTTTAGGTTTAGGTTTGGGGATTTGAGAATACATTTACGTTTTAGGTTTAGTTTTAGGTTTAGGTTTAGGTTAAGGCTATAGGTTTAGGTTATAACTTTAGGGAATAGAGAATAGGTTAAGGTTTAGGTTTAGGTTTAGGAAATCGAGTTCGGGTTCAGGATCGAGTTTAGGTTTGGATTTTCAAGTTTAGGTTTAGGTTTATAAGTTTAGGTTTAGGTTTAGGTTTTAGTTTATATAGGTTTTAGGTTATAAGTTATAGCTTTAGGGAATTGAGAATAGGTTAAGGTTTAGGTTAAGGAAATTTGGTTCGGGTTCAGGATCGGGTTTAGTTTGGGTTTCAAGTTTAGGTTTAGGTTAAGGAGTTGAGATTAGGATTAGGTGTAGGTTTAGGTTTAGGTTTAGGGATTTGAGAATACATTTAGGTTTTAGATTATAAGTGTCGGTTATAGGTTTAGGTTTAAGTTAGGTTATAGGTTGAGGTTTAAGGAATTGAGAATACGTTAAGGCTAGGTTTAGGGATTTGAGAATACATTTAGGTTTTAGGTTATAAGTGTAGCTTATAGGTTTAGGTTGAAGTTAGGTTATAGGTTAAGGTTTAGGGAATTGAGAATAGGTTAAGGTTTAGGTTTAGGGATTTGAGAACACATTTAGGTTTTAGGTTTAGGTTTAGGTTTTAGGTTTAGGTTATAGGTTATAGGTTTAGGGAATTGAGAATAGGTTAAGGTTTAAGTTTAGGAAATTGGGTTTGGGTTCGGGATCGGGTTTAGGTTTGGATTTTCAAGTTTAGGTTTAGGTTTAGGCTTTGGAGTTGAGATTAGGATTAGGTGTAGGTTTAGGTTTAGGAATTTGAGAATACATTTAGGTTTTAGGTTTTGGTTTAGGTTTAGGTTTTAGGTTTAGGTTTAGGTTTAGGTTTTAGGTTCAGGGAATTGAGATTAGGTTAAGGTTTAGGTTTAGGTTGTATGTTATAGGTTATAGGTTAGAGGTTATAGGTTTAGGGATTTGAGAATACATTTAGGATATAGGTTTAGGTTTAGGTTATAGGTTTAGGTTAAGGTTAGGTTATAGGTTATAAATTTAGGTTATAGGTTATATGTTAAGGTTTAGGTTATAGGTTTTGGTTTAGGTTAAGTTTATAGGTTTAGGTTTAGGTTTAGGTTTTAGGTTTAGGTTAAGGTTATAGGTTTAAGTTATAAGTTTAGGTTAGGTTTAGGTTATAGCTTTACGGAATTTAGAATAGGTTAATGTTTAGGTTAGGAAATCGGGTTCGGCTTTAGGATCAGGTTTAGGTTTGGGTTTTCAAGTTTAGGTTTAGGTTTAGGTTTGGGAGTTGAGATTAGGATTAGGTATAGGTATAGGTTTAGGTTTAGGAATTTGAGAATACATTTATGTTTTAGGTTTAGGTTTAGGTTATAAGTGTAGGTTATAGGTTTAGGTTTAAGTTAGGTTATAGGTTAAGGTTTAGGGAATTGTGAATAGGTTAAGGTTCAGGTTTAGGAAATCGGGTTCGGGTTTGGGTTCTGGATCGGGCTTAGTGTTGAGGGTCAAATATTGCATATTAGACCCTTACCTAGATTTACGAGCATGATACTGTTTAATGGTCGGTTTTAATCATGTTTGTGATGCAGGTTGTATTTGAGAGCATGGACTGCAAAAAGGTGCTTAAAGCATAGATTTAACGCTCTGATGACACCAATGGCAAGGGATGGACTCCAGAGGACAAAGATTGACGGAATTACATGCTAGAGGTCCAAGAAAATCAGGAAATTGAAGCTCAAGTGGCCCAAAAATCGTCTAAAGTGCAAGATCATGGGGTTCCCACCATCCGTTCGGCTTAAAACTACATACATGGCCTGAAGACCATAAATTAACCGTACACGTTGAATTTCAGCCGTTGGATCCTGGTGGCCCACCTGCTATCTGTATATACTTCAAAATTTGTTTTGACGGTTTAAATAAATGAGAAAAAGGGATGGACGGTGCCGATTTCTCATAAACATGATGGTGGACCCTGTGTATGACGAGTGTACACATGTGTACTAAGCGTTAACGCCACACCCGCTTCGACCGACTCTTCAAAGAAACAGAAATTCCGTTTCATGCAGCATCACTGCTTATCGTGAACGGATGGACGCTGTCCATTTTTACGGACATCAGTGGGCCCCACCCATGGCATGTCTGGCCAATCTGATCCGTTCATTGTGTAGACAGCCTCGAATACTACAAAAACTTGCTAAAATTTTACACCCATGTGTGCACATGTGCACGATATAGATGCCACAAACAGATGGTTCTACGACGTTCAAAACGAATCTCAGCGTGATTTCTTCTCTGGACCTCGTCAATGGACGTTCAAAACCAGCCATTCTTTACTGAAATTTCATCTTGAATATAATGGACGGGGTGGATTTTCCCTAAAATACCTCTGTTGGGCTCACCGAGCATCTTAGTGTAAGATTCTTCCTTTTTACGCACGAGTGGACGCAACCAACCACAGCGGGCCATTCGGTGATCATGGGAGTGATCGTACAGTAGATTTAGACTGTCCATATGAAAGCTAAGGTAGGGTTGATGATTGCTAAGGTGTTAGATACCACAATTGGGCCTCCACTGTCCCTACAAAACAGTCAAAATGCGAGCATCTTCCGGTTTTCTGCTACACACGGTGCGTAAGATCTATGCACATCCGCACCGACTCCACCTATTCAGCACCGACTGGAGTTTCCTATAAAACAAAGAGAGAGAGAGAGAACGTGAGCATGACATCTTTGGTTCGGAACGTGAGAGGAGACGAAGATAGTAGTTTTCTTCTTTTCTTTTTTTTCTTTGTTTTTTATTTGTTCAAGAGTTAGCCGCACCATGGCGGGCTTAACCTCTTAACTAGGGCTAAAGGTGAAGCTTGTGGGGTGATGGGAACGATGTTATGGCTTTTGATTCATGTTAGATTGAATGGATGTTTTTATTTAGTTTGAATATAGGAATGCTTTCAGTTTTTAATGGTTTGTTGTGACTGAAATTACAATAGATCTGCGATAGCTTTGAGCATGTTCTTTGCATTATAAGGTTTATGAATTTGGAACCCTGTTGTTCACCATCATCTCCTAGGCATGGTTGAATGACGAAATCCTTCCTAACATTCATACATCTCTCAGATTGGTTGTGGATTGGGTTAATTTTGTTATTTATCTTATCTCATGGGCATGGGTTTGGTGATGGAATTCATTCTAATTTACAACTATCTTATCTGTGAAAACTAAATCAAAGGAAGTTCAGTTTGTGCTTTAGTGATATATCTTCCAACTGGATGAAGAGGGACTCGAATCCAGTTGAGTTCGTGAATCAAGCGTAGATCTCCCTGATCTCTACAATTGATTCCTCGAATCCCTAGTTTCTACCTCCTGAATTCTTAAGTTTTAAATTAATATTTCACCATTATTCCTCAAATTAACTCGATTTAGATTTCATCTTATTCTAGTTCTAATTCTAGTTCTAGTTAGTTTCAGATTACGTACAGGTATCAGTCCCTGTAGATTCGACCTCGGTCTCACCGAGTTTATTACTACATCACAACCCTATACTTGGGCAGTGAACAAGTTTTTAGCACCGTTGTCAAGGATTGACGGCTACGTAATTTTGAAATTAATTGGTTTTAGAATTAGATTAAGATTAAAATTTTACTAACTTTAGTTTTAGATTTTTTTAAAAAAAAAAATTTTATTTGATTTCTAGAACTAACCTATTTCCTGTTTTGTAGGAGCCTAACATAATCTTCCAATTTGGTAATCCCTTCCTAAGTTTTCTACTTTTTCTTTTTTTTGAATTAGGATTTCTAATTTAGAATTTTCTAACTTTAAGTTTAGAACTTTCCTCTTTTGTCTTTAGAAACTAGTTTAGTTATTTTCCTTTTTAGAAACTAACCTTCTATTTCCATCTTAGAATATTTTTTTAACTTTAGAATTTCTATTTTTAGGAACTAATTTCTTTTTCTTTTTTCTTTTGAAGGATTCTAACATGAAACTCCAACTTGGTAACTCTTTTCTAATTCTTTCTCTTTTTATTTTTAGATCTCGTATTGTTGTAGGGATTTTTTTTTTTTTTTTTTTATTCTTAGGATTAGATTTAGATTAGGGTTTTACTACGCAAGAGTTGGAACGTATGTATGCTGAGATAGCCAAGAAATCTTGG
>JAJHSJ010001464.1:0-31087 GCA_021015155.1 Magnolia officinalis
ATCTCTCTCTATCTCTCTCCCTGTAACGTAAATGGGCTGTAGGCCCCACATAATGTATTTTGTTTATACATGCCGTCCACTCATTCCACAGGGACAGTGGGTCCCACTGCTGTTGACATCCGTCGAGCCTGTGGGACCCTCATGATGCATGGGTTGTACCCATCCGTCCAACCATCTTAGAACTCATTTTTTATGGCATGAGTTAAAGAATGAGTCGGATCAATAGTTCAAGTAGACCCCACTTTGGTATATGTATGGGCCCATCTTGGTTTATTTGTGACCCATCCGTTGAGGCCCCCCTTAATATTTATAAGGCCCATGTGAGGGGCCCATTCAATGTATTTGAGGCCCATGTTACAAGGCCCATTGTGATGTATTCAAAGGCCTGTGGGGATATGGCCCATTGCAATGTACATAAAGCCCATTGGTGCGCCCATTGATGTGGCCTACTTGATGAATATAAGGCCCATGTGATATGGCCCATTTGATGTATTTAAAGCCCAATGGATGTACCTAAGGTCCATTGCAATGTGTGATTCCCCATGGTTTGTGTAATAATATTTTAGTGCGGGCCATGCCGTGGAAGCAATGTTGGTTTGACGTCCACATTGTAGTATAATGTTGGTTAAATGTCCCCATTACGACTCTCCCTAGGCCCACTGGTAGGCTCATACTTGTTGTGTGTGTAGGCCATCTAGGCCCATCTGCATTGTAAGGATAGTTCATCATCTTTAGCATGCTTAGTGTAACTCCATGACTCATACCCTTACGCATCATATGTATGCTTGATATGAGGAATGTTTGATCATAGCATAAGCCTTTGGGCTGAACATTTACGGGACTCCATATGAGACGAGTGCCCGACATGAGCGCGTGGTACGCGCGAGATTGCTGCATGTTTGTATGGTGTGACTCATGCATCTCGCATATGTGTGACTTGATCACTGCACGCCCTAGCGACATCAGGGCCGTAGCCTCCACAGATACATCGTGGGTGGTCGTAGAGACCGGATACCGAAAATATTGGCTCTAGCATTGTGGGCACTTAGGATGTCCTTGGGTGAAAATCCCAGAACCTTTTTGGTACCAGGAGATGCTCCAACGTCTAGACCGAGTGGATACACGAGCGCCCGAGTGCCGAATACCAGTAGGCCGCGTCTCCCACTGTGTCGTGGTCGTTGGAGGGGGTGTGGCCTTATCCGCCTGAGTGAGGGGGCTATAGCTAGGCTGAGTTTGACCAGCTCCAATGTGTCCGCTATCGACGAGCCGGTAGGTATTGGCAGACTACTGGTCAGGCGGATAGTGTGGTCTCTTCCACTCGCTTGACTGTGCAGCTAGGGAGGAGGCAGTCGTGGTGAGGGTGTGTATTAGACCCCGGTGATATCCAGAGAGGAACTATACTAATATGTGTACTTATGAGTACTGGCAACGCTTGCTTTGCATCTCGCATATGACATTTGGCTACATAGGCCTCCCCTCGCATCATGGTCTTGGTATGACCGACAGCATTCATGCCTTGCATTACATAGCTTTAGTATAACTGATAGCATTCATGGACTTACCGCATATTTTCCGCATTACTCTGATATTGTACACTTGGCGTGTGCCTTATACACACCACTTACAACCACCCTCTAAGCTTTTTGTAAGCTTATGCACGACCGTTGCGTGCAGGTAGCGTTGGACAGCAGCAGCGCTGACGCAAAAGTGTGGATCAGATCATTTTGGAGCCTTTTGACTATACTGTATTTCCCTTACGCATTGTACTTAAAAGTTTTTGTTATAGTGGATATGTGGTGTTGTTGTTTTGTGACTTGGTTACGCTTGTGGTTATGCTCCATTACAAAAAAAAAAATTCATACTGAAAAATCCTCCTTGTAAGATCCCAGGATCGGAAATCTGGCGTATGGGCGTTGGGATCCGAGAATGGGGTATTACGGAGGCTGTCGGCGCCGGATTGGGCGATCGGGAATTTCGTGAGCCCGGTTTCCGAGTTTGGGGCGTGACAGAAGTTGGTATCAGAGCATAACTTGGGAATACCTGAGATCACAACACATACCTGCTATGAACTTAGAATAAATAGGTTTCGAGTCCTGATAACTTAGCAATTTTTCGACATAGCCCCTTGACGTTTATGCCTTCGAGAATTCTCAAGGCTGATAGACCCTTGTTGCTTCCTGTAGGACGTAATGGCTAGAATACCGACCCGAGCGAATCCTCCCGCTCCCCACCTGCTACTCCTGCTCTAACCACTGTGACTCCCGCTTCATCACCGGATATTCCTGATTTTCAGCCTGTAGATGCCCTTCTCTTTACCTGAGACCGGTGCGGATCCGACCGTAACCTGTGAGTGCTACTCAGCTGCAGCAGATGCTACAGGCGATGACTGCTATTCTTCAGGGGCAGAGCAGGCGTCCCACTGTTACACCAGCCGAGGCTGAGCAGGAGCATGCGAGCGCCCTTCTCAAGGACTTCCGACGGCACGATCCTCCGCGTTTCAGGGGCGAGCCAGACCCTACTGCTGCAGAGATATGGTGCTCCGAGGTTGAGAAGATATTCGACACCATGAGATGTATTACCCAGCAGCGTGTCCCATTAGCCGTATTTCTTCTACAGGGTGAGGCTCAGTATTGGTGGGCATCTGTAGCCCGATCGGTAGCGGCCGATTTCGAGTGGACTTGGGAGGACTTCGTAGACCGGTTTGACCGGAAGTTCTTTCCTGAGCATGTGCGACAGCAGCGCGCATTAGAGTTTGAGACTCTGGTCCAGGGAGACATGACTGTGTCCCAGTATGAGGCTCGTTTCGTCGCACTATCTAGATTCGCGACGTACCTTGTTGATGATGAGGGGCGGAAGGCCCGCCGTTTTGAGAACGGTTTACGTCCTGCCCTCCGGAGTCGTGTGATCGGACACATGCTTCCGACATTTGAGGAGATAGTGGAGAGAGCCATGATATACGAGACAGATTGGGCTAGTGTGCAGAGAGCCCGTGATCAGAGGGGAGATCAGAAGAGGAAGGCGCCCTCTAGTAGTTCGCAGCCGCAGCAGCATCGTTCACAGCAGTGACGTACGACTCGCCCAGCATTCCGAGCACCAGCAGTACCCCCAGCACCACCTTCAGGACCATTCACCGGTACTTGCTTTGGGTGCGGTAGGACGGGACATCGTGTGCACGAGTGGTCCCCATCCGCAGCGACAGCAGCCGAGGACACCCGCATCAGCCTCCACGACAGCCACCACAGCACAGCAGCAGCAGCGCAGCAGCATCAGCCTCCTGTACCTCCCCCACAGCATCAGAGACAGCAGGTTAGGCCCCCACAGCGGCCACAGCACCAGCAGAGACCTCAGAGGGGACCTGCATCTCCCTAGCAGGCCCAGGGCAGGTTCTATGCTGCACAGCAGGACCCACAGTCATTAGGAGGGGTTGTCGAGGGTACTCTCCTTGTTTCTACATGCATTGCACGTGTATTGTTTGATTCTGGTGCATCGCATTCCTTTGTGGCCGATGATTTTTGCCGATCGACCGGTTTACCGATGGAGTCTGCCCGTGAGGGTTTGTCAGTATCGACGCCCTTAGGGAAGACTGCAGTGTTGGGCCGATTTTGCGCATCTTGCCCCATTCTGGTTGAGGATATCTTTTTGCCTGCTGACCTGTTCGTATTGCCGATGTCCGATTTTGATGTCATCCTGGGCATGGATTGGCTCACCGAGTACCACGCCATATTAGACTGCTTCGCGAGAACAGTCACGTTCTCTATACCCGGTGTGCTAGAGTTCCAGTTTGTTGCCGAGCCTAGAGGAGAGCAGCTTTCTTGCTTGTTATCGTGTGTCGTTGAGGAGCCAGCTGCTTTGAGTATCGACCAGCTGCCGGTCGTTTGGTTTTCCCGATGTGTTCCAGGAGATTCCGGGGTTACCACCTCGTCGGCACACTGAGTTCCAGATTGATATCGTGCCCGTACTGCGCCTATCTCAAAGGCCCCGTATCGTATGGCACCGTTAGAGTTACGGGAACTGCAGAAGCAGTTGGACGAGCTACGTGAGTTAGGCTTTATCCGACCGAGCAGTTCGCCATGGGGAGCGCCGGTACTCTTCGTGAAGAAGAAGGATGGTTCGTTAAGGCTTTGCGTAGATTACCGCGAGCTCAACAAGGTCACGATCAAGAATAAGTACCCGCTTCCGAGGATCGATGACTTGTTTGATCAGCTGTAGAAGGCGCAGTTCTTTTCGAAGATAGACTTGCGGTCCGGTTATCATCAGGTTCGGGTTCGAGATGAGGATATCCCGAAGACAGCCTTCAGGACTCGCTACGGTCATTTTGAGTTCCAGGTCATGTCCTTCGGACTGACCAATGCGCCAGCAGTGTTCATGCAGTTGATGAACGAGGTCTTCCGTCCATATCTCGACCAGTTTGTTGTGGTGTTCATCGAAGACATTCTGATCTATTCGAGGACTCGTGAGGAGCACGAGTGGCACCTAGAGATTACATTGCAGACCCTCCGTGCACACCAGCTTTACGCGAAGCTGGAAAAGTGCGAGTTCTGGCAGGAGGAGGTGAAGTTCCTCGGTCATGTGGTGACGAGGCAGGGCGTCGCTGTAGACCCCTCGAAGATTGATGCCGTGCATCAGTGGGGTCAACCCACGAATGCATCCGAGATCCGCAGTTTTCTTGGTTTGGCGGGCTACTACCGACGTTTCATCGAGGGATTCTCTCATATTGCAGCCCCGTTGACCAGGTTGACTCGGAAAGGTGCCGAGTTTGTATGGAGTGACACTTGTGAGCATGCATTTATGGAGCTGAAGGACCGCCTTACGTCCGCTCCTGTCCTCACTCTTCCCTCTGGGAGTGATGGATTTGTCGTATTTACCGATGCCTCACGAGTTGGTTTGGGTGCTGTCTTGATGCAGCACGGGAAGCCGGTGGCTTATGCGTCTCGCCAGCTCAAGGTCCATGAGCTGAACTACCCCACGCATGATTTGGAGTTGGCGGCAGTGGTCTTCGCGCTGAAGGTGTGGAGGCACTATCTTTATGGGGTGAGGTTCGAGCTCTTCTCCGACCACAAGAGCTTGAAGTACCTGTTCTCTCAGTCCGAGCTAAACTTGAGGCAGAGGCGTTGGATGGAGCTCCTTAAGGACTATGATTTTGATCTCCAGTACCACCCGGGCAAGGCAAACGTGGTGGCGGATGCCCTCAGCCGTCAGCCACGAGGCATAGTGGCGCACTTGATGATTCAGGAGTGGAGGATGCTCGAGGATGTAGCCGAGTATGACTTCGAGTTTGGCCTGTAGTCTTCTATCGTTCAGCTATCGAGCCTGTCGATTCAACCCTCTCTTGTCGCAAGGGTGATCGAGGCTCAGCAGACAGATGATTCGTTACAGGATTACCGATTAGAGGCAGCATCTGAGAGTCAGACAGATTGGCAGATTGGTGCTGATGGTGGACTTCGCTTCAGAGGCCGATTATGTGTCCCGGATATTCCTGAGTTACGACGAGATCTTATGACCGAGGCACATCGATCGCGGTTCTCTATCCACCCTGGCTCGACGAAAATGTATCGCGATATGAGGCGACAGTATTTTTGGTCGGGATGAAGCGTCAGATAGCTAGTTTTGTGGCCGGTGCGACACGTGCCAGCGTGTCAAGGCCGATCATCAAAGACCCCCTGGTCTATTACAGCCGTTGAGCGTCCCGATGTGGAAGTGGGAGCACATATCTACTGATTTTGTCATGGGTTTGCCGAGGACTCAGCACGGTCATGACGCCATCTGGGTTGTTGTGGACCGTCTGACGAAGTCGGCACATTTTCTTGCGATTCGTGAGAGCTGGCATACGGACCGGCTTGCCAAGATGTTTATTGACGAGATCGTGAGGTTGCACGGTGTTCTTGTTTCGATCGTTTCACAGACCGAGACTCGAGGTTTACGTCTCAATTTTGGAGGAGCTTCCAGAGAGCGATGGGCACTGATTTGCAGCTCAGCACCGCGTATCATCCGCAGACCGATGGGCAGACCGAAAGGGTCACCAGATCCTTGAGGATATGCTTCGGGCCTGCGCGATTGACTTCTCGGGTAGTTGGGACGAGCACCTGCGATTGGCTGAGTTCGCGTACAACAACAGCTATCAGGCGACCATTGGCATGGCTCCTTTTGAGGCATTATATGGCAGACCGTGCAGATCTCTGAGTTGTTGGACCGAGGTTGGAGAGCGCCGTCTCCTAGGTCCTGAGCTTGTGTTGCAGACATCAGAGGCTATCGATATCATCAGGCAGAGGATGCGCACAGCTCAGAGCCAGCAGAAGAGTTTTGCTGACCGTCGGCGTCGTCCCTTGGAGTTTGTCATTGGGGACCATGTGTATCTCAAGGTCTCACCCATGAAGGGTGTGATTCATTTTGGAGCGAAGGGCAAGCTTGCCCCGAGGTTTATAGGACCTTTCGAGATCACCAGGCGCATTGGCGCCGTGGCCTATCGGCTTGCCTTGCCATCTCAGTTGTCTGGCGTCCACAACGTTTTCCACGTCTCTATGTTGAGGAAGTGTGGGTCAGACATCGTTCCCGTTATCGATTGGCAGCCGTTGGAGGTTCGCGAGGACGCTTCTTACATTGAGCAGCCAGTTCGTATCCTCGATCGGAAGGAGCAGGTCCTGCGGACCAAGGTCATTCCCTTAGTAAAGGTGCAATGAGGACATCATAGTGTAGATGAGGCGTCTTGGGAGCGCGAGGCCGAGATTCGCGAGCGCTATCCCCATCTTTTCGATGTTTGATTGTACGTTGTGCCGTTTTGTGATTATATATGATGATATGTTTCCTTTCCCTTATGAGTTATGTGAGTTGCGATGGTAGTGTAAATTTCGAGGACGAAATTTTTTAGGTGGGGAGAGCTGTAAGACCCGTGTCCTGGTCCGTACTGTTCCGTCAACTGCCGCGATCCTTACCGTCAACTCTGGCAACCTGCGACGTATAACCGACGTTGCGATCGACCGTAAGTCGTATCCTTTAGATTCGAGTCAGTTTAATCCGAGACCTGTATCATTGCGACCGCACCGTTGCCGCGGTTCCAACGCCGCGACTCACGCATCGATCCGATACCCTGACCAAAAGATGCGGGCCGGCGTTCAGTTCGAAGAAACGCCGCGCTTTTACGATCCCGAGAGAATCTCTACAACATGTCAAATCAATCCAATCAATCAAATCAATCCCATCAATCAATCCATCACTTCATGTCATGTACAAAGCATCCATGCTTCCTTTCTCCACAAGTCAAGCAAGCCCAAAAGTCAACCAATCCATCCCCTCACCCATCACTCACATCCATCACTCACCTCACATCACTCACATCTCCCATCTCTCACATCTCCTTACAACTCTCTCTCTCCCTCTCATTTCCCAACACATTCCAAGCCAAGCAAGAGCACTCCCACGTCCAAGCTCCCAAGTGAGAGAAGAGAGAGTTTGTGTGGCCCACTTTCCTCATCCCAAGATCTCCCATCCTAGCCCTTGATTTCCCATCTCCACCGTCAAAGAGGAGCACAAGAAGGTTGGCGTTCCAACGAACTGAAGAAGATCGACGGTGGGTGTTTCCATAGGCTAGATTTCATAAATTTTGTGATGGGCCAAGTGAGGCCTACCGATCAATGGTATGGATCTCACTTGGGACCCTAAGATGTGGCCGATGGCCCACTTTGATTATCTTTTGATGTACGATGAAATGCAAGGGAGGGCCCATAGTGTCGGGGTCCCTCCATACATACACGTGTGTCCCACTTCCTCTTTTTCTCTCCCTCTCTTGTTCATTTTTTTTTTATGTGTGACGATGTGACCATGTGGCCCACTTGGATGGACCCCATCCATGTGGGACACACCATGATGTTTATGTGCCATCCCAACCATCCATTGGGGACCCACCTTGAGGTGGCTACTAGTGGGGGTGGCTGCCAGTGAAGGGTGATCTGATGTGGGCCCACGCAGCCGTATAGCTCAGGTGGCTGGAGTGAAAGGTGCCTCGTTTCAACACAGGGAGTCTTGGTATCAATCCCTGTGGAGGTGGCTAGCATGGAGTATGTGTACTCACGTGGAGGGTGGACTGACGTGGGTGCACCAACAGTGATGTGTGTGCAGATGGTGGAGTCCATGGGACCCACCCACGTTGTCCATCCATGGGCCACACCATTATATGTGTTTCATCCAAGCCGTCCATCCATCCTTGACGGTGGGGCCACCTTGAGGATGCGCTGCATCCACCGTCCAGCCCATGGACGGTGGATCCCAGCCATGATGTATGTGTTTTACACATGCCATCCATCTATTTTGATGATGGGACCCACTGCCATCTTGACGGCAGCAGTTCTGTGGGTCCGATGTGCGCTCAGGACGGTCCAGATGGAGGGACCCAGGTCCATCATTCAAGTGGCAGACTAAGTGAAAGACACCTCGTTTCAAACGCTGGGGCCCATCCACAGCTCCAGTGGTAGACTGAGTGGAGATACCTCGTTCAACGCTTGAGGTCTTGGCATCGAACCCAGCGAGGGTGGCCTCCACGTGGGACCCACCTAAGTGTTGGGTGTGGCTAAAACTTGGCCTGACCCTTCATTCAAGTGGGACACCCACGATGGGTGGGCTGGATTCGTGGTCCCCATCTCGGTGGGCCCAAATAAATGATGATGAATGTTTTAATGAAGGGCATCCCTCTCAACTGTTGTATCTTGTGTGGCCCACACAAGTCATGGGCTGACTTGATTTTTGAGACCAAAGCCCACGCTGAAATGGTGCATCTGACCAATGGGTTGGATGTTGGCAAACATCAACGGTGGGGCCCACACCGAACAACCTCATGGGACGTTAAAAATCAGCTCGAGCTCCTGTACCCTTTTCCCATATATTTATATAATATATTATACTATATTATATAATATATAAGGTATATATATATATACTATAGTGGTGGGCCCTACGTGGGACCCACCTCCTTTTTGTTTCAGCAAAAGACAGGAAAGAAAGAAAAGAAAAGAAAAGAAAAGAAAAAAAGAAAGAAAGGTGGAAAGGTGCAGCCACGTGCTGCACCCTCTTCATCCCTCTCTCTACTCTCTCTCTGCCCTCTCTCTATCTCTCTCTCTACTCTCTCTCTATCTCTCTACATCTCTCTCTACCTCTCTCTATCTCTCTCTATCTCTGTAACGTAAATGGGCTGTAGGCCCCACATAATGTATTTGTTTTATACATGCCGTCCACTCATTCCACAGGGACAGTGGGTCCCACTGCTGTTGACATCCGTCGAGCCTGTGGGACCCATCATGATGCATGGGTTGTACCCAATCCGTCCAACCATCTTAGAAGCTCATTTTTTTATGGCATGAGTTAAAGAATGAGTCGGATCAATAGTTCAAGTAGACCCCACTTTGGTATATGTATGGGGCCCATCTTGGTTTATTTGTGACCCATCCGTTGAGGCCCACCTTAATATTTATAAGGCCCATGTGAGGGGGCCCATTCAATGTATTTGAGGCCCATGTTACAAGGCCCATTGTGATGTATTCAAAGGCCCGTGGGGATATGACCCATTGCAATGTACATAAAGCCCATTGGTGCGGCCCATTGATGTGGCCTACTTGATGAATATAAGGCCCATGTGATATGGCCCATTTGATGTATTTAAAGCCCAATGGGATGTACCTAAGGTCCATTGCAATGTGTGATTCCCCATGGTTTGTGTAATAATATTTTAGTGCGGGCCATGCCGTGGAAGCAATGTTGGTTTGACGTCCACATTGTAGTATAATGTTGGTTAAATGTCCGCATTACGACTCTCCCTAGGCCCACTGGTAGGCTCATACTTGTTGTGTGTAGGCCATCTAGGCCCATCTGCATTGTAAGGATAGTTCATCATCTTATAGCATGCTTAGTGTAACTCCATGACTCATACCCATACGCATCATATGTATGCTTGATATGAGGAATGTTTGATCATAGCATAAGCCTTTGGGCTGAAACATTTACGGGACTCCATATGAGACAGAGTGCCCGACATGAGCGCGTGGTACGCGCGAGATTGCTGCATGTTTGTATGGTGTGACTCATGCATCTCGCATATGTGTGACTTGATCACTGCACGCCCTAGCGACATCAGGGCCGTAGCCTCCACAGATACATCGTGGGTGGTCGTACCGGATACCGGAAATATTGGCTCTAGCATTGTGGGCACTTAGGATGTCCTTGGGTGAAAATCTCAGAATCTTTTTAGTACCAGGAGATGCTCCAATGTCTAGACCGAGTGGATACACGAGCGCCCGAGTGCCGAATACCAGTAGGCCGCGTCTCCCACTGTGTCGTGGTCGGTTGGAAGGGGGTGTGGCCTTATCCGCCTGAGTGAGGGGGCTATAAGCTAGGCTGAGTTTGACCAGCTCGCAAATGTGTCCGCTATTGACGAGCCGGGTAGGTATTGGCAGACTACTGGTCAGGCGGATAGTGTGGTCTCTTCCACTCGCTTGACTGTGCAGCTAGGGAGAAGGCAGTCAGTGTGAGGTGTATTAGACCCCGGTGATATCCAGAGAGGAACTGTACTGATATGTGTACTTATGAGTACTGGCACGCTTGCTTTGCATCTCGCATATGACATTTGGCTACATAGGCCTCGCATCACATGGTCTTGGTATGACCGACAGCATTCATGCCTTGCATTACATAGCTTTAGTATAACTGATAGCATTCATGGACTTACCGCATATTTCCGCATTACTCTGATATTGTACACTTGGCGTGTGCCTTGTACACACACTTACACAACCCTCTAAGCTTTTGTAAGCTTATGCACGACCGTTGCGTGCAGGTAGCGTTGGACAGCAGCAGCGCTGACGCAAGAGTGTGGATCAGATCATTTTGGAGCCTTTTGACTATACTGTATTTCCCTTCCCGCATTGTACTTAAAAGTTTTTGTTATAGTGGATATGTGGTGTTGTTGTTTTGTGACTTGGTTACGCTTGTGGTTATGCTCTATTACAAAAAAAAAAATTCATACTGAAAAATCCTCCTTGTAAGATCCCAGGATCGAAAATCTGGCGTATGGGCGTTGGGATCCGAGAATGGGGTATTACGGAGGCTGTCGGCGCCGGATTCGGCGATCGGGAATTTCGTGAGCCCGGTTTCCGAGTTTGGGGCGTGACAATAGCTCAACCAATTTAAGATTGTCTTCGACCAATCCAAGTTTGAAATCCAAAAAACGGATATGCTCATTGCTCACTGGATTCAGCCCACCACGATGGTTAGTTGCCATCCAACATTAGAGAAAGTAGAGGATGAACATTTCCTCTATAACAATGTTTAAACTAATCCTGTAATTCAAGTAGGAATCATGTGTTAGACTTACAAGGCAGATCTGTGAGTGTTCCAGTACTTGACGATGCAGAATATGTGCTCCACACTTGTTACACAGAACGCGAGGGAGATCGTGAGAGGGAGATCGAGAGAGAGGGTTGAGATCGGGAGAGGAGACCAAGAGAGAGGGTTGAGATCAGGAGAAGGAGATCAAGAGAGAGGGTTGAGATCGGGAGAGGGAGATCGAGAGAGGGAGGGAGAGTGAGAGGGAGATTGAGAGTGAGAGGGTTGAGATCGGGAGAGGGAGATCGAAAGAGTGAGAGAGAGAGAGAGAGAGAGAGAGAGAGGAGAGAGACGAAAATGGATGTGAAATAGGTTTTAGGAGTTTTGGCGTAAGAAAAAGGCTGAAAATGAACCAGTAGTCTGCGGCAGATTTGCAATAATGTGACTCTCGGGCCATGTGGGGTCCACTTAGAGGGTTCTAATAGAATCCATTCTGTCCATCCGTTTCAAAATAAAACAATAATATAACACAATATCAAAAAAAATAAGATCCAACACTTAATTGGGACACACCAACAAAACAGTAGAAATAACTAGTTAAAACAACAAGGAATTTGAGTACGGTTCATTACCGTTTCAAATCAGAAACGGCTTGGAGCCGTTTCTGAACGAAAATCCTAGTCGTTCTAGTTTAAGGATTTTGGTGTAGTGTCATCACTGACTAACTCTCCGTGGCTTCAAGACTAATAGAAGATAATGACTTTATACTTTGCCTTTTTGGAAAATTCGGACCCAAATATGTTTTCTTTGTAACTTCCATCACTACATGCGATGCTCAAATTAAAATCTTAGACCTTCAAGGTCTTCTCTTGAATGAAGAGATTCAATTTAACAATATTTCATTTGATCAACAAAATATTACAATTAATATGGCCACAAATCATCCAAGAACATGACCCACGATAAACAAGATTTCCGAGGATGAGGTTGATAATAACTGCATAATCATAAATGTGGTCCAAACTATAGTGAATGTCTCTTGGCCTATGTGGCATTGGAGGGCCACTTCAAATTCCTCAATCATATCATGGAGATCGCTTTGTCTCACACCCCGAGAGAGGCCAACTCGGTTGCGGACGACCTGGCTGTCTTGGGAGTGGTGGTTAGGTGGACCGTTTCTTCGGCTCAGTGGAAGATCTCCCCCACTCAACTCGTGGTACCCTTCTCCTCGACAGAGCAAGTTTGGGCAACCTTCGTGTGGCTTGACCCGGGTCTCAGTCCCTCTCCATTTCCCCCCCCCCCCCCCCCCCCTCATTTTCCTTTTCTTTCCTTTATGATAGGCGGGTCAGTGGATTTTTGCCACTGGCCCTGCCCAAAATAGTTGCATTTTCCCTGTACAGTGTGGTATATATGTTCCACTTCCTGATCAATACAAAAGGGATTTTTCAAAAAATAAATAAATAAATAAATAAAAATAAAATACATTCGAACTTTTTTTAAAAATAAAATAATAATAGTCAATGTGGTCCGAACTAATTAAGGTCATGACACTCACATTTCTCATTTCAGTCAAGGGTCTAGTAGACCATCATGTAAAATCTATCATCAAGCAATCTATAAAGCCTCCCAATATCATCATTGCTTTAATCTTTCTTTCCCTTAAGAAAACAAACTTCCTTTAAATGCATTTTATGCTGCACAACCTTTTGTTACCCGATCACATCTGAACGATATTTAGTATCCAGATTTAGACACCACACATCATATCACCCTCAATCTTGCCAATCTTTCTATTCACTTTGATTACATCGGAGACAACAAGATTTGGCAACAACTTAGGTTTGTCTATTAGCCATATTGGCCATTCTTGTTTGCATACAGGTCCAACAAAATTCCGTCTCAAAGATATTTTTCATGCTCCATCTATTATGAAGAATCTATTATCTGTTAATCAATTTACCGATAATAATAAAGTGTTTTTGAATTTCATCTGCACCATTTTTATATTAAGGATAAACCTTTGGGGAAGATCCTCCTCTAAGGAATGAGTAAAAGAGGACTCCATCAAGTAGTTCATCATTGTGTTGCAACTAATAAAAAGGCTCTTTTAGGTGAAAAAGTGTTTATTATACAGTAGCACAATAATAGACTTGGTCACCCAATCATTGGTACAATTTACAAAGTTCTTTCAAGATTTGTACTTCTTTTGGATCTCTCAATTAAAGCTCGTGATGTGTGTCGCTTGCCAAATAGAAAAGTCTCACAAACTACCACTCTCTTGGCCTACATCCACAACACTGGTCCATTGCATTCTTTTTTTAATAATAAAAAAAAAAAAATCTGCCAAAATTCATTAAAGCAGAGGAAAATTACAGAGACCGATTTCGGGTCTCCCCTGGAAAAAAGGACCAAAGGAGACCTATCATATGAGAAAGGAAAAGAAAATACAAACCAGGAAGCGCCATAACAACGCGCTAAGAAGAACACCCACAGTCGAACTACCTTTCTCTAATCGAGCCCAGACCCACCTTGTCAAGGAAGAGGAGACCGCGGATGTTGGAAGGGAGGTCAAAGAACCTGTCATATGAGGAAGAGGACTGACTCTCGCTGCCTTGGCGAGCCAAAGCGTCTGCAGGGACATTTCCTTCCCTAAAAATATGAGCGAATTCAATCCGACCTCTGCTCTTTAAAACCACAATCCGCCCTAGCCAATAATTCCACTTCCAGCTCATTTGGCTGATCCCGTTTAGCATCTTCACCACTTGCAAGGAGTCGGATTCCAGGATGATATGCTGGAACCCCTTAGACAGGAGAAGGAGCAGCCCCTTGAACACTGCTCGCAACTCAGCATAGGAGTTAGAACCAAGGCCATAGCCCGAAGCAAAGGCGCAAATGAACTGGCCCTTAACGTCCCTACAGATTCCACCTCCACTAGCTAGCCCTGGGTTACCTCTGAATGACCCGTCAATGTTCATTTTCACCCAGTTAAAATAAGGCCTGATCCACCTGACTACCTCAGCATACCTCGAGGTGTTAGCCGCACCTAGGAAGGTTGAGTCATGGAGAAGTCTCAGCTGCGCACCTCTAGAAGTTGAAGCCTTCTTGATGGCGCTGTCCAGAGAGTTAAGACTGGAAGACTCCTACTAAAATACTCTCCCCATCAACACTCTCAGAGAGATCGTCTTCCCCTCAAAACGAGCAACATTTCTTACTTTCCAGAGCTCCGATAGCAGACAACCAGGGATGAGGTTGCCGATCAGCGGGGGGCTTCTCGAACCTGCCATGGCGGCTCACCATTGCGTCAATCTAGATTCCACCGTCAACGCTGATTGGACGCTGATATGAAATCGAGACCCCAAGCTGTTCCAAGCTCGCTTGGTCAACTCGCTGTCCAGAAAAATGTGATGGATGGACTCCACCGACTCACTACCATCATTATGAAGCGAGCAACAATCGCATCTTGACGCAAGCTGAATTCCCAGAGTCTGAATTAACTCATCCACCAGAATTGCTCAATTTAACAGTCTCCAAAGGAAAACAGAAATCTTAGGAGGCATCTTAGCATGTCACACCAAGCCAGCCCAAGCCTTCCTAACGCTACTAACTCTACTAGAAGACCAAGCTGAACTTATCGAGAATCTTCCTGACGGGATGAGAGGCCAAACCGGAACTTCTGGGCCATCCGAAATACAGAACCCCTGCTGAAAAATATAATCAATAACATACTGAGGCAGATAGCAAAAGACCACAGAGGGAGGAAGAGGACCATTACTTCCCAGAAGGTTGTTGACCTGTAAATTTAGTAGATGGGCGGGAATTGGGACCAAAGCCAAGCTCTGAAGAGGCCCAGACCCATCCAATTTACACTCAAAAGATTGCAATTACCTGCACCATGTTTCCACTGCACCACATAGTCTACTAGGGGAGAGAGATTCTTTATTTTTCTCTACATGGGGGGTTGATAACTATTGGGTCTCACATTGGGGTGCTCCGTCAAATCCGCACTATATTTTGCAGCCATGAAAGCAGCCCACATGGATGAACCTGCTTTAAAATAGATGGTCCATGTCATCTTGATGCGAAAAGCTTTCATGGATTCTGATAACTTCCGAATTCCTAGACCACCTTCCATCTTGATATAGGATATGCCCTTCCAACTACGCCAATGAAGTTTCTTTTTACCTTCAACCCATCCCCATAGAAAGTCAACAAAACGCCTTTCGAGGGCAACCAAAGTTGGGCAGGGATGTGAGTGGCAGTGAGAGTGTGGATCGGGATGCTACCGAGAACCTGGTTTAGTAAGACAAGTCTACCCGCTTGAGACAGACATCTGGTCTGCCATCCGTTTATACAGCCTTCTATTTTGTCAAGAAGAGGCTGGAAGTGGCTGGTCATTACTCTACCAATTGCCTACGGAACTCCAAGATAGACGAGGTGAGAAGCCGCCTTCGAGATCCCCAACAGACTCTCGGTTGCTCTGCCTCTAGATGGCATGAGCTTTGAAGAAGCGAAAAAGGAGCTCTTACAAAAATGAATTGCTTAACCCGAGGACGCTTGATACTTGTCAAGGAAAGCCTTCAACTTCTGAAGGGAGGCCTTACCTCCATTGACGAACAATAGGGTGTCGTCAGCATACAAAAGGTGGGAGACCCGAAAACAGTTTCTGGCGACCCTGAAGGGCTGACATAAGCCGCGATCCAGCAAGCTAGATAAACCCCTACTCAGGACTTCAGAAGCGATAATAAATAGGCTGGGGGAGAGAGGGTCTCCTTGCCGAAGACCTCTTGAAGACTTGAAGAAACCCGCCCGGGTATCGTCTACTACAACTAAGAACCAAACATTTGCCCAATAAGTCTTGATCATTTGGATCCACCTGGGGCTGAAGCCAAAACGGAGCAGAACCTACTTGAGGAAAGGCCACTCCACCTTGTCGTAAGCCTTCTCCATATCAAGCTTGATCACCAAGTTTCCGCTGCGAACCTTTCTATTGATGTCTCTAAAAAGCTCTTGATCTAGTGCAATGCATTCCGATATAGGCCTTCCTTGAATAAAAACTCTTTCAGTAGGATAAAGCTTCATGAAAATAAAGTATTAACATACGATTTGTACAAATCTTCAAGGGCTTGACGAACCTTAGACGTCTCTGCTGCCGCTCTTTCAGTAGGATAAAGCTTCATAAAAATAAAGCTAACCAACCCCATATTACAACGAGGATCAAGAACAACTGCCAAGGACATCAACAAATGACATTCATCCCAGTATTTATCGAACTTCGTCTTCATACCAACTGTCATCTGGCGTATGAAATCTAGACCCATACTGGCATTTTTCTGTAGAACATCCTTAATCTTCCAAAGAGATGGAAGAAACAGATTTGCGGTTGGATACTGATTCCCAGAAAAAATCTTCGTGCAATCGTAGAAAACTTTGAGAAATGTGTGAACTTGTTGTGCTTTGGCCTAATCATCTGTGCTCGGCAACCAAGAATACGTTCTGTTACGTGCCGCATATTTAGAAAATGCAAGCTGTAATTTCATTGCCGTATCTAACATTTCATAGGTCAAGTTTCAGCGTGTACAGACATCCAACTTCAACGTGTTTTTAGATGACACATTTAAACGTTGGATGATGTCTTCCATACACTCAATCTCGATGGCGACCCCCTTATATATTTCATACTTTCTCTTATGTTCTCTATAGTATTGTCAATTTCTTTCAGCCCTTCTTGTACAATCAAATTTACAATATGGGCACAACATCTGACTTGGAATATTTTTTCTTCAAAAAATAAATTTCCTGTAGCCCTGAACTGGTTACGTAAGCATGAAATGACACTGTCATTTGTTGAAGCATTGTCTAAAGTTATTGCTGAAATTTTCTTCTCAATGCCCCAGCCTTCTAGATGCAATCTGAAATAAGTAAACCAATATGTGAAGGAGGAAGGTTGTGGAAGTTCAAAATTCTCTTGCATAGTTTCTAGTCCTTGTCGACATAGTGAGCGATTAATGAAACATATCCTTTTCTTTGATTGAATGTCATCCATAAATTAGACGTCAAAGCTATTCTGGACACTGAAGCCAAAACTTCTTTCAGTTTCATCTTCTCCTTTGCGTACATCTTCATGCACTCTCTCTGCACTGCGACGCGGGAGACATTCTCGGCCTGAGGGTTAAGGAATTGACAGAAAGCCCCAAACCCTTTACTTTCTATCATTCTGAAAGGTTTTTCTTCCAGAATCGCTAATCTAGCATACCACTCATTCAGCTTATCTTTGTCAAACTTATGAGTGGACACTACGCCTTGGGAGTCGTCCCCTTTTGACTTCGTAAATGATAGCAACTGTTGGCCGGGAGGAGGGAGTCTTGGTCTCTTAGTACACGTCTTCAAATGTCTAATTAGATATGTCGTAGATCCTCCTGAAATTTTGTTAAATAACCCTTTGCAGTAATTACACTTTATCTTCTGTACACCGTTAACTGTCACATCTTTGAAATCATCCCACACTGCTGATCTCTTCTTCTTCCATTTGCATGCAGTTGACGTGTCTGTGTCTCCCTCTACGATTAGAGGAGATGTGGCCAATGCACCCATTCTAGGGGTATTTGGGCTTTTGTTTTAACTAGTCATCTATAAAATACAGTTCTCGATATGTTATACGGTTATACCAAGGGTCCTAGACAGTTAGACCGCTAAACGTGCATAATTACTTAACTGTTTAAATCAGTCACCCATTCAAGGTTGGATAGATTGTAATGCCTTCATTTTTCAATTTAAATACTACGCCGAAATTCCGGCAGCATCTCCTCTTATTTCTCCAGAATATATTAATCTTGTATTTATTCCCATGTCAATCATCAACACAAAGTGTGGACATTTGACGACGAAAATAAATACATGAAATATATCCAAAGAGAAAAAGGAGAGACGAAACCAGAACAGACATATGCATTTAAATTACAATAAATGAAGACATTACAATCCATCTAATCCTGAACTGTCCAAAAAGGGACAATTTGAGAATTTCTATGCATCAAAGAACATACTAAATCTATGTCTGGCAACATAGAAATCCTCAAATGGACAACTGATTATCCTATACTACAAGTTTACAACTAGAACAATACAAATAATTCATATCTATGCAAACAAAGAAGCATGCTGAAATTGACATTCATCATCTAGTTAACTAATAACAAAATGTCAAATAAAAAACCAAAGACATCTTAAAGTGATAGCATTCAACACTAACAAAATAACAAGTAAAATGTCATTTATAAAGTAAATTAAGAAACATGGAAAACATAACTATTAGAGCATGGCATGAGACTTGAATAGTAAAGGACAATAATTAACATATTAACAATTTCTATATTAACATATTTCTATAGTAACATATTTCTATGTTAACAATTTCTATATATTAACATATATTATTAGCTATATTAACATATTTCTATATTTACAATTTCTATATAAACATATTAATAATTTCTATATTAACATATATTAGCTATATCAATATATATTAACAATTTTAACATATATTAGCTAATAGGTATATTAACATATTAACATATTTGTATATTAACAATTTCTGACATATATTAACATATTAACAATTTCTAACATATATTAGCAATATTAATATATGATATTGATATCAATTTCTAAAAGTAATAATAATAAAAATCACCACCACACAATATTTCAAAAAACAAATAATAAATCAATTTCTGACAATTTATAAAAATAAAAAATAAAAAATCAACCCCACACATTACCGGGCGAGCTGGGCAGGAACGACCGGTAGCTGCGTGCAGGGCAGGGTGATGACGGACGAGTGATAGCCTGACAGGGACGAGCTGTGACACCGGACGAGTGCCAGGGACGAGCTTCGTCACCGGACAGGCCGCAGGGACAAGCGGCAGGGTCTAGCACCGCCGGATATGGGACAGGGGCGAGTGAGAGAGAGAGAGAGAGAGAGGGAAGAAGAGGGACGGCCGAACAGGCGCTGGGAGAGAGAGAGAGAGAGAGGAGAGAGAGAAAGAGAGAGAGAGAGAGAGA
This sequence comes from Magnolia officinalis, assembly GCA_021015155.1. Classification (NCBI taxonomy): domain Eukaryota; kingdom Viridiplantae; phylum Streptophyta; class Magnoliopsida; order Magnoliales; family Magnoliaceae; genus Magnolia; species Magnolia officinalis. The sequence continues at coordinate 19,369 of JAJHSJ010001464.1, forward strand.
GAGGGGGGGGGGGGGGATTTTTTCGAACGGGCACTGGGAGGGAAGAAGGAAAGGGAGTTTTCGAACGGGTGTTGTTTGAAAACGATCGGAAGCAGGGTTTTTTTTTTTTTTTTTTGGGCGGGTTATATATAGTGTACACGAGTTGAGCACCGAGTCGAGCACACGAGTCGAGTACCTCTCAACTCGTACTCTACTCGTAATCTAAACGAGTCTTAGAAACCCGCTCGTACTCGGCTCAAACTCACACGAGTCGAGTATCGATTCGAGTATTCCGAATCGAGTCGAGTGAGTACCCGAGCTTAGTATGCTCGTGTACAGCTCTAGTCACTTGGGCATCCAACAATCACTAGATGTGATGGACAACCGTACACATGTACGCCCCACGAGCGACCATGAATGGTCGCATGACGATGATGTAGTGATGGCCATACATGGCCATGAACAGATCCATATCATAGATGGTGATGTTAAGCATGGCCATGATCATCAACCATCACCTCATGTGGACCACATGGACCCTTCACTAAACGTGTTCTTCATGATAGAGGACTTACAGATGAGGGGGAAGGAAATGCGTATCTACTTTCCAAACAGAGATTTCTCATCATCTACTCCGTTTCTTTCCAAAGGAAAAGGCCAACTCAATACCTTTTTCATCCAACCAACTCCCATTTCTCCTTAAGATGTTCTCCTTTCGAAAGGACTCTCTCCAAGCCCAAGCCATGCAAGACACCCTTAGACAATGTGAACTCTCACCCATCAAAGGTGAAACAAAGATGTGTGGAACATCTCTAGAATCCATGTTCGACTTCACACGTGCCATCTTCGGCATGGGGTCCCACTTTCAGATCCTGGCCACAGCCCACCGTAAAAAATCGACACCCACATCACAAAATCCCCTCCTACAGAAGTACTGCACCATCTTGGAAGTGCCCCAAGAGATATCAGCTCCTAGTATGGTGGCATGCACCATGCCTTATCCTTAATTATATGGTTTTCTACTGTCACCACCATGTAAGCAAGAGCAAGGTCTTCATAGTTTCATTCGAAGGTGAGGATGGAGAAAAGGTGGATGCCGTTGCTGTTTGCCACTTGGACATGCACATCCGACTGGGCCCATAACCCTGTGTCCTTTCGTGTGCTTGGGATCAAACCAGGCACAGTTCCAGTGTGCCATTTCTTCCCTGAGGATCATCTGGTCTTGGTTCCTACACTTGCTTCAATCTAGCTATGTATTTCAGATTTGTGTTCGTTGTGGTCTAAGAGGGAGATTGTTTTTAATTGGCCTAGACACCAAGACTCCCTCTATCTATAGATTGTTTGTTTTTTGTTTTTTTTTTTTTTTTTGTTCTATCTATAGATTGTTATTTACATGGAAGAGCTAAATATGTAAAGCTTGTTGTGATTATTGTAACATGAGTTGGTTGGAAGTGGATTTCGTACTGCCGCTGCTTGGACGCATTAAAATGCTTAATGCGGGCTCTGTGGGGCCTCCATGATGTATGGGTTTTATCCATGTCGTTCATCCTCTTTTTTTTTTTTCATTTTTTTTTTTTAAAGATCATTTTAGGGTATGATTCTAAAAATTATGCAGGTCTAATGCTCAATTAGACTGCACCATAAGCAGTGGCCATAGTGAAAATCACCGTTGAAACCTTCGTAGGGCCCACAATGATGTTCGTTTGCCATCCAAACTGTTCATAAGGTCATGTAAACATGGATGAAGGGAAAACACAAATATCGGAACAATAAGCTTTTAATGGTAGGAGTTCAATCCCCACTCTATAGTTAGGGGTGCACACGAACCGAGCTAGCTCGGTTAGCTCGCTCGACTCGACTCGAAAAAGCTCGATTCGACTCAGTTCGAAGCTGAGTTCGAGCCGAGTCGAGCTGATTTTTTGAGCTCGAAAATGAGTTCGAGCCGAGTTCGAACAGGCCCCAGCTTGACTCGACTCAGATCGAATCAGCTTGGTTACTTTGCCATTGATTTTGCTCACCAACGACTTCAACTGCCTCTTGACCTTTCTCCTCTGCGACCGTTTCTCTGCCTTCTCTCTCAATTTCCATCAGATTAGTTCTCTACAACCTATGTCACACCAAAGCTAAGGCCCGACACTAGCAGAAAAGGAGAAAGGAAGGAAAGCCCACCTTAGCTCCACCATTTTAGATGTTGGGCTTGTTGAGATAGAGATGGTTGGTGATGGAGTACATGAAACAAATACCCTTTTTCTCTTTTTTCTCTTTTTTCTCTTTGTTTTTCTTTTTGTTTTTCTTAGTTTTTTATGTTGCTTAGAAGGTGTTTGATAAAACACCTGTAAAACCATTGCCTCTGTTTGTAAAATAATGGGATTTTGAAGTTGCAGTTCAGGTGTTTGTGGAAATACCTCAATGGTAAACTTGTCTCGATCTTGGCTCAAACTTGGCCCGAGCTAGCCTGAGCTGCTGACCGAACCGAGCCGAGCTGGCCAGTCAGGCTCAAGGACCGAGCCGAGCCGAGTTTGAGCTGAGGTCAGCCAGTGGTCGAGCCGAGTTTGAGCTAAGGCCAACTCGACTTGTTCGACTCGATGTACACCCCTATCTACAGTACACTTGAGCCTTGGATCTACCTCATTTTTTGTTCATATCATAGAATGATATAGAAATATAGATGGACGGCTTTAAACAAAACTCATGCATCACAGTGGGCCCGGATTATCGTGGAGTAGGGGCAGGAATCAATCCACTTCCGAGTTTGTTATATGCATTTTTCACGGTCTTTGAACCAAATTGTTGAATGGATGGACACAGATTGCTGAATGGATGGATAATCCAAATTGTCCACTTGTGGGCCCTGCATTAGATGGGCAACTGGCAACGATTCACATGCCACATTAGTCGGTTGATCTGAAGATTGACATCCTTCAAGTGACCGATTAACCACAAAAACCATCAACACTCCAAATTTGGAGGGAAATTGATATGTCTGAGAGCTTTCACGTGAATTTTGCAAGTAACTAATCAACAAAACAGCCGACAATATGGATGATCTAGATTTAATGACCATGAAGGCAAGTAACTAATCAACAAACAGCATGGGTTTTATTTTTTAAACAAACTTAGTATGAACAAAATTAGCTTTAATATCTAAAATTAGTGTGTACATATCATGATGGTTTACAAAATGATTGTAATAAGTCCATTTATATAATTTAGTAAAAAAATGTGGGAATTTTGAGCCTTGGGTGGGCCATAAATGTAAGAATCACAAAAACATGACCCGTCCATAGTTTTTCCACTGTCCATTAGATGGCCAACATTTGGAATATTCGGTTCATTCAATTAGTGTGATTTGAGTGATACAGTCAATAATTAGAAAATTAGTAGCCCAACAACTTTTATTATTTATGCCAATCTTACCTTTAAAAGGGTGAAATCACATTAAATGAATATATATATATATATATATATATATATATATATATATATATATATATATATATATATATATATATATATAAAACACTAAAAGTAACCTTTCATTTACCAACTGTTTACATTAATTTTCGGCACACCAAAGTAGATGAAAAGGAAGTCGCCACATGTTAACACTACGGCGCGGGTTCGATGCTAATAAAGTAGTACTCACCCTCAAATGTATCTTTTGTTAACCTTCCTTTAGTAATATGAATTCCGTTATTAATGTAGTGGCACAGAACCATACACATATCTTTATGAGATCAAAATGAAGAATGTCAGGTGGCCGTGATTAACGTACCATTTTAATGAGATAGTGTGCCCAACATATCTATAAAATACCTACTTTGAAAAAAAATCATGTCACAGATAAGACCGACTCTCACGATCCTTTGAAGATATTCCCAAAGACGTTCAAGGTAAGACTCCAACCATCTCTTAGCACATGTGAAGGGGCGATCTATCAATCAAGTAGGCCTTAGCATGGTTGGTTCATGTCTCAAAATAGACTCGAAACTCAGCTCAAACTTTTGCGAGTTGAGTCAGTTAACCGAGTTCTCTCAGTTCATGTACAGCTCTAGCTACAAGAGATCAATACCCTTAAATATATGTCCTCCAAGCTCTGGATTTACAATCCAGATTGCATCTAATCTGAACCGTTCATTACAGCCTTAACGAACCTGCGATATTACAATCATGCTTCATTGATGATCCTGACATTTGACTCTTGAATTTGGATATTAGCAATTAATAGAAATTTCCCAAATTCGTCTTTAGTTCGTCTTTAGCAATTCAAAGAAATTACTTTTTCAAATTTCCAAATTAGTCTTGGAACACACTCAGCCGTTCAACAGATCTTAGAGTAGGATCCAGAATCTTACAATTTGGATTGTTTTAGGGGCTATGATGGCGGGTCTCATCAAATAAAAGCTATGGATGACCGAATCACAGGCCCCACCTGTACATACTCACAAGTGTATTGTAGAAAACAGCTCAAGACAAATACCAACTACAAACAATTGCAGTACCCTACCCTAAATATTCAAAAATCCAAATAAGAAAAATAATAACAGTTAATAACTACTGAAAACGAAGAAATTCATATCATATCAGATGCATGACCAAATAGTATGAATTTGCATTATTTTTATTACCACAAATAGAAAAATTGGATGTATCTATCAATCAATCAACCAATTGAAAACTACTCTACTATTTTATTTATTTATTTATTTATTTTGTTTACAGTATCATCTAATATCATAAAAAATAGAAAATAGAAAATCCTAATCAAAGGCCCATTCATTCTCCTTGCGGACCTCGGCTTCCTCCTCCGGAGCAAAATCATTCTCGATATTGAAGACCTTGCGTACCTCCTCAGGGGTCATATGCTTAATGTGATCAGCGACGTACTGAGAAGTGAGGTCCAGTAGACCACTGATATCCAGGTAGTTAGCGGCCAGGATGAGATCGAAAACGAGGTTGATGTCCATACCGCTCATGAACTGCTTATCCCAGCCTTTCAACTCCTTATTGTCTTTCTGATCCAAGGAGGAGGAGGAGGAGGAGGAGGAGGAGGCTTCGCATCCTCCTTCTCTGACTTTGGCGTGTTTCTTGCAGTACTCTATCACCTTCACCAGAATTCTGGCCGTTATTTTGGCGAGCGATATAACGTCGTTGGCGCAGTTGTCTTCCATCATGTATCTGATCATTTGCGATTGGGATGCGACCGTTTCTTCGAGCTCGAACACTTCTCCGTCGGAGGTTTTGAGAGTCACCTTCTTTGTGGAAGACTCTTCGAGAATCACCTTCTCCATGGAGGACTCTTCACCCATTCTTTTCTCTTTTTCTCTCTTTCTTTATCTCACGAAATAATTCTATTACTTTCACTCTGCTACTCTGTATTTATATAATTCTATTTCTCGTATCGGATTGCGTACGTCGGATTTCCTGCGAAAGCCCTTTCGCAGTAAGTTCCTACGTTGGGATGCTAGGTGGGGCCCACCGTGATGTTTTTCACATATCCACTCCGTCCATCCACTTTGATAGATCATTTAGGATACGTGAGTAAAAATGAGGTGCATGCAACACTCAAATGGGCCGCACGAGAAGAAACAGTGGGAATTCAGTCATCATCGTTGAAACATTTTTTTCATAACAAAAGTTTCGTATTAGACTAATTTTTTCGCTTCTTTAATTAATCCCAGTGGGAATGACCTTATAAACGGTTTGGATGGAATATAAACGTCAAAGTGGATCCCAATAAGGTTTCAACGGTAGGAGACTCTTTCCACAGTCTTCCCTCTCATATGGCCCACTTGGGTTTTGTATCCCCTAATTTTTGGCCGTATGTCCTAAAATAATCTCTCAAAGCGGATGGACTGGGTGGATTTCTCAAAAACATAACAGTGGGCCCCACCTAGCATGCCAAGCAGGAACTTCCGGAAACGGATTGGCTACTCCCCCTGACATCAGCCCCGTGGCTGGTGGTCGGTGCTCTGTGGGCCCCACCATGATGTATGTGTTTCATCCTTTCCGTTCATACATTTTTACAGAACATATTATGGTTTTATATGAAAAATTAGAGGTATATAAATCTTAGGTGGACCACACCACTTGAAAACAATAGTGATTGGATATCCATCACTAAAATCCTCCTTAGGCCCACTGTACTGTTTATTTGACATCCAATAGGTTGATTAGGTCATACAGGCTGAGATGAAGGGAAGAAAGTAAAAATCAGCTTGATCCAAAACTTTTATGGCCCCAAAATGTTTTTTAATGGTCGACACTCATTCAACACTGTTTCCTATAATGCGGTCCATTTAAGATTGGTATATACCTCATTTTTGGTCTCATACCGTAAAATGATCTGTTAAAATGGATGGACGGCATGGATGGAACACATACATCATGACGGGGCCCACGGAGCACCGACCACCAGCCATTGGCTGGTGTCAGGGGGAGTAGCCAATCCGTTTCCGGAACTTCCGACCTTTCCGCGTCCACAGATTGCGTAGTGCTGAACACAGCACCAACGTTGGTACTACTCGGTGCTGGAAAGCCTCAGTGGGTCCCAACCATGGTCTATTTGTTTTATCCACTCTGTCCATCCATTTCCCCAGGTTATTTTAGGACGGGAGACCAAAACACAGGTAGATCGAAATCTTAGGTAGACCGCACTATAGGAAACAATGGTGATTGAACGCTCACCATTCAAAACTTCTCGGGGATCATTGTAATGGTGGTCGTTCAATCACCACTGTCTCCTGTGATATTGTCTGCCTTAGATTTGGATCTGCCTCAATATCATGCCATAAAATTAGCTGAAAAAATGGATGAACTGTACGGATAAATCATATACATTATAGTGGGCCCACATAGATTTTTTATTACCAACAGTAATGTGTGCTGCACAACGAATCCGAGTACGTCCCTCTCTTGCAGCGGATTTGCGTGGTGTGTTGACGTCACCAATTTCTGTGGCCCACCGCGACCATCAATCTATTTTTAAATATCATTTTATGGCATGGACCCAAAAAGACATATCCAAAGCTTAAGTAGACCACATCACAAAATGCAGTGGGTATGGAATGTGAAAACATCGTAGGGGCACTGAGGTTTTGAATCAAGCTAATATTTGTGTTTTCACATCATAAAGGTCTTTATGACCTTATTAATAGGTGGGATAGAAAATACATCATGGTGGCCCCTATGAAAGTTTGAATGGTGATCGTCATTTTCCTTACTTTCTATGTTGTGGTTTGCTTGGGCGTTGATCTACCTCATTTTTAAGATCATGCCCTAAAATGATCCCTCCAAATGAATGTACGGTATGGATATAACACATACTTCACGGTGGGCCCACAGAACTTGGTGACGTCAACGCACCTTAGAGGACGTAGGTGGTGTGTGGCACACCACGCACTCCGCTTCCCTGCGTATCTATTCCACAAGTTTTGAGTCACACGCGTGTGCAGTAATGCTTAAGTACATGCCACACATGTGCCACCTGGCAAACAGGTACGATATCTAATCCAACCATAGGGTTGATCTGACTTTCTGACGGATTGGCTACTCCCCTGCCACCGCGAATGGCTGATGGTCGGTGCTCTGTGGCCCCACCATGATGTATGTATTTCATCCATTCCGTCCATCTATTTTGTCAGATAATTTTATGGCATAAGACCAAAAATGAGATATATCCCAATCTCAAGTGGACCATTACAGGAAACAGTGTTGAATGAGCGTTGACCATTAAGAACCTTTTGGGGGCCATAAATGTTTTGGATCAAGCTGATATTTGTTTTTTACCTTCATCTGGGCCTGTAGATATCAAATAAACAGTACAGTGTGGTTTAAGAGGATTTTAATGATGGATATCTAATCACTATTGTTTTCCTGTGTTGTGGTCCAACTGAGATTTATATGCCTCTCATTGTTGGGATAAAGTTTTAAAATGATCTTTAAAAGTGGATGAACGGAATGGATGAAACACATACATCATTGTGGTGCCCACAGAACACCGACCAGCAGCTACTGGGCTGGTGGCAGGGGAAGTAGGCAATCCGTTCCCAGAGCGGATTAGGCGAGACGGGCGCGGATTGGATAGTGACAAGGTCAGTAGCCAAATCGCTACTGAAATGACGTCACCAAGCTCTATGAACTCACCATGATGCATGTGTTGTATCCATACCGTCCAACCAGTTTTAGATATCGTTTTATGGCGTTACAAAAAGAATGAGATTGATATAAATTTCAAGTGGATCCACCACATAAAACCGTGGGAACCGTCACACCCGCCATTGAAACATTTACAGGGCCCACAGTGATGTATTTTTGAGATCCATCCTGTTCAGAAGTTAACATAGAGATAGATGAAGTGAAAACAAAAATATCAGCTTCATAGGAAACTACTGTAGCCCCAAAGAAGTTTTGAACGGTGTATGTCACTGTCCCACTATTTTCTATGGTGGGGTCCACTTGAACTTTAGATCAATCTTGTTTTTTTTTGAAATGCCATAAAACGATCTCTAAAAATGGTTGGACGGTATGGATAAAACACACACATCATGGTGGGGTCCGCAGAGCTTGGTGACCTCACTTCAGTAGCGATTTGGCTACTGAACTTGTCAGTATCCAATCCGCCTCCGGCGAGACCCCGGCCTCCGCCTCACCCACTACGGTGCAGCCCTTAACGTGAGGTTACTGTAGGCCCATCTTGATATATGTATTATGTATCCACTCGATCCATCCCTTTTTCCATATCATTTTAGGACATAATTACAAAAATGAAACAGATCCAATCATCAGTTAGACCATAACGTAAGAAACAGTGATAATTGACCATTAATGGGCTACAAAAGTTTTGGATCAAGCTGGTATTTATTTTTTAACTTCATCCATGAATATGTGATCTTATCAATAGATTGGATGGTAAATAAACACTACAAAACATTAAGTTTCTCCCTAAGAAGTTTTTAATGGTAGGATGGTCAATCACCACTGTTTCTAATAATATATATTGTCCACATGATATTTGGATCTGCATCATTTTTGGAATGATGCCCTAAAATGATCTGGAAAAACATATGGATAGAGTGGATACATAATACATATATCAATGTGGGCCCCATGATAACCCCACGGCACTAAGTGCCGCACTGTCTTTGGTGAGGCCTGCGTCTCACCAAATCCTGGGTGGATCCAAGACTCAGCTGATCCTAAAATTAATGGAATGTCTACTTCCAACTCTGGAAACAAAGATGATTTTGTCAAGGATTTTAAACCTCGGCCCAGCATTTCTGCATATCATGACCTTTACTAAATAGTTGGAGCCAAGGCCCAACATTTCAGTTTACCGCGATGACTGCGAACTAAAAGAAGAAGTCCTTCCATAAGGAGTTTGAGCCCAGGCCCAACATTTCCGTTTACCATGATTAAGGAAAAACTGGACTAATAAATCCATGTTAACTCAGTAATCTTAACCATGTTTGGCTGCCACTTTAAAATGATTTCATTTCATTATAGTTAATCATAATTATGTACCAGGGTATGTTTGATTACACCAAACATCATGAAATTTCATGATATCCCATGATTAATCACTCCAATTTAGTGTGAAAAACATGAAATTTGGTGCAACCAAAGGCACCAGAGATCATATATAGTTTATATAAGTTATTAAGGTGATCCGCCAAAATTTCTAATACATAATTACTATTAACTAAAATGAGATGAATATTGTTTAAGTGGCAACCAAGCAGGCCCAAGCTTATAAGCTTGGAGTGGAATTGAGTATGTTAATGTTGAAATAAGGTCAAAGTCCAAGTTAGTTGTGCTATAATTTATGGTCCACCAAGAAGATAACATCCAAGCTTTCATGTTTGCATGTTTGTGCAATATCCACACTCATTGCTATGTATCGGTTGCTAAAAAAAACTCTATGGCGTGGCCTACATGATGAGTATATGAAGTTGATATTTGCAATGGGAGATCCTCATGGTGGGAACAATCAATTGGAAAGTTGGATGTTACATTAACTTAACAGGCTTGAAGCTATTGGCTGGGTGAGCTCTAACTTGTGGTCCAACTGATTGTAATTGAGACTCCAGGCACACGTGGAGGGGTGATGTATCAATCAGGTCCATCAATCAATTAGGCCCTACTAATGATGGTCCGTGTCCTCAAAAATCACACATATAAGCAAGTTAATCTTGATGTATGCATTTTATATCCATGCCATTCATCCATTTTTCTAGATCGTTTTAAAGCATGAGTTATTATATATGAATCTAGAACCAAGCGGAAGGAATATGAGGGCTTGTTCAGATGTTCATGTTAGTTTGGTTGTGCAGTGAAGAAGATCCATTAGAAGCAAATCCAATTGTAAGCTCCATTTCAAAGACTTCCATATGAGTATTCTAGTCAATTCTCAAACAATTGAGGAACCTTATCTGCGTCTTGGAGATTCAAAGGCCTTTTACAACCCTCACACAACAGAAGCATCACAAAAGGACTGCTGAAGTTTATGGTGAACAGTATTTATGAAGCATTAGGCCTCGGAAGAAGAAGAAGAAATCTTGGCACTGGGATATCGGCAAAAGCAAACCAACAATCCTTGGCACACAGCACGTGCATGCACATACACCCTCACCCACCCCCACACACAAAATCCAAATATTGTTTACATTTTTATAAATCCGTTCTCAGTACCACAATAATAAGAAGAAATCAGACATAAATTTGGGAAAGGGTCTAGAATCTACTTGTGTGCTAATCTTCTGCTTAGTCTGACCAGAGCAAACGCAATATCGATGGATCTTTCTTTTTTTTTTTTCTAGAGGTTACAAATTTATTCAAATGAAACAAACAGCAAATACAGACTACCTGGCACAGGTGACCCTCTCATCACTCAGCCAAAACAGGAAGCCAAATAGATAAAAAGAAAGTGAGCAAGAACTCCAAAAAGAAACTCCCCTGGGATCCCCTTAACCAAAAACATTAGAAATTTCCTCAATCACCTGAGAGATCCTCCATAGAAAGGCCTCTAAATTTCTGACAAATTTATGCCCAGCTAATGATCATGAGAGACTACCTGATACAATGTTGCTCATATATTCTCCTGTTTCCTTCCACAAGCCCCAAAGGATCCTAAAAAAATACCAATAATTCTGAATCATTGTTTTACTTGGGAGGGAGAACAAGTGAATTGGACCTGTTTCAGAAACCCTATGGAACAAGGATATCAAATTTATCCACAATTCCTCTCTATTCGAGAAGGAACAAAGAACATGGAACTGGGAATCTCTTAGTTTGTTTTCTACTCGATCCTCTACATGAACATCATTGCTTTAGAGGACTCTAAAAGTCCAACAGCTCTACTATGGATGAAGAAGCGTCCCCTAAGAATTGCTTGATTCTATTGGGTTGACAAATTTCTGACTTCGATTACCTTTGAAACAAGAAAAGAATAATTTGTGAATGGATGTTTCTTGTGTTTGCAAGCAAGGGAGTCTATTAGCCATCTCTTGGTCCACTGCCCGTTCACTTTGGAATTTTGGTGTTGCACTCTTAATCTACGGGGTGTGGATTGGACAGTGCCCTCCTCGTTGGACTCCTACAACTGTAACTTTGGCTTCAAAACAACCGAATAAACAATTTTTTGGCACGTGTCTTTTCCAACAGTCTAGTGGTCAATTGGGAAGGAGAGAAACAAAAGGACTTACAAAATCAAGTCAGAAAGGGTGGTCCAAGTGGCTGAAAA
>JAJHSJ010002182.1:0-34709 GCA_021015155.1 Magnolia officinalis
CACTCCAGTTGATGCGACTGCGAGAGAACTATACGATCCTGAAGTCACGTACAAAGTACCTTCCTTTTTACCTCGAGATATTACCAAGCTAGACACCTTTTGTGATCTTCCAAGAGTCACTGGTGAATGTCGTCACATAACCGGTATCAGCCAACTGTCCCACTGAGATCAGATTACATTTCAAACTCGGTACATGTCTGACATCCTTAAATTTCAAGACCGTTTCGTCTTTTTGATTTACATGAACATCTCCCTTTCCAACAATATTGCATGACTCATCATCACCTAGGTACTCTCCCAAAGTCACTTGACACATAATCACGCAGAACTTCCTTACACGAAGTAGCATGAACGAAGCACCCGAGTCTATAAACCTAAGACTCATCCTCGCATCAAGAGACAAGATCAACGCCTCTGTGTCGCTCCTCCTCAGAAATTCACTGAATCTTTCCCACCTTGAGAGCTTCCTTCTTGTTTCTTGAGCCCCCTGCAATCACTTTCATGTGCCCCTTCTTGCCGCAATGCCAACACCCGTCTTTGTCTTCGGTCCCTTGGACTTATTCCTTGACTTAGAACGCCCGTGTTATTGCCTCCTTTGTTCAGCGATCTTCCTCTTCCTTCAACGTTTAGAGCATTCCCCTGAATCCCCTGAAACTCCTAATGCCTTCCTTCTAGATTCTTCGCTGAGAATTAGACGACCACATCATCAAATTTCAGCTTTGTCGATCCTAAAGAATTGCTCACAGCAATCACCAAACCATCCCAACTGTCTGGCAAACTGGATAAGATCAATAATGCCCTGACCTCATCCTCAAAAACAATCCAACGATTCCAACTGGCTCGTGACTGTAATTGAACTCGTTTAGATGTTCAGCCACGCTCCCACCATTGACATCTTCATGTTGAATAGTTGTTTCATAAGATGAACCTTGTTGGATGCTGAGGGCTTTTCATACATGGTGGCTAGGGCTTTCATTATTCTTTTATATCGTTTTACCTTGATATATTGAAGGCGACGCTCTTAGACAAAGAGAGTCGGATCGTTCCTAAAGCCTTCCTATCCAGTAAAAACCATTCATCATCTGTCAACTTTTCTGGTTTCTTTCTCTTTTCCTCCTAGAGGAATATAGAGGTCCTTCTGATACAGATAATCCTCCATCTGCATCTTCCAGAAGGCAAAGTTTGAACTATCAAACTTCTCATTCTAGTTTCCCATTCTTCTGCCATCGTTCCCATAGAACTAAACCAATAGCTCTGATACCAGTTGTTGTGCAGCACGCCAACAACGCAGTGAGCCTAGATCCATCTAGGCCTCACCCACAAACGATAGACAAGAAGAAATATAAACTAGAAATAGATCAAAGCAATCCAAAATAAACCACAAGACAAGATATACGTGGGAAAACCCCAAACTAGGGTAAAAAACCACGGATGCAAAATTCCACTATGAAGAGAAACGAGATTACAAGGCAATATACTAACCTCTCTCTTGAAAGTACAGAGAAAATCCCTTGCTCACACCTTAGAATAATTTGGTAGAATTCACACCTTAACCTAGAATCCCCTAGGGACCCCAATTTATAGTAGTTGGCAACTTCCCTTTCCACATCACAGTTGCGAAAGGACTTGCGACACGAAATCCGCGAAACTCCTTTCGCATCCCAGTTGCGAAAGGACTTGCGACACGAAATCCGTGAAACTCCTTTCACATCCCAGTTGCGAAAGGACTTGCGACACGAAATCCGCGCAACCTCGACTGGTCGTGGGCGGCCCTAGATGTGGCTCCACTTCTCAGCATTAAGATCCCTATGCACCAAATGTTCATAAAGATTTAATATTTTTCAATGACAAGAACATGTTAAACATACCTTTCCAACTAAAATAAACAAAACACATGTTAGATTTGAGAAAATGTAACTTGGGATTTGAGAAAATAGGCCTCAATGAAACTCTCTTTCTCACATAAAGGTTTAGCCAGTGGTAGTCAATGAAGTATGCTTTCCTTGAATTTTCCTTTTCAAGAACTTTCGCTGTTGTTGGTGTTTGGAACAAAATTTCATAGAAAGATATTCCTGGAGCCACAAAAGTATAATGACTTGTCGTTAGCCACGTTGTGGGCCACTTCGTACAGCCCTATATAATGATGTTGCAAAATATAATGTTGATTTTCTGAGTCTTTCGTGGACAGAGAATGCACCAAAAACCTCCACAACCTTTCGTGGATATGAAGCAATGGTGATAATGATGCTCACGGCCCTATATAAGGTTTCAACTCTTGAGCTTTAAATCTGCTTCTTTGAGCTGAAAAAATAGGTGGATGTTGTGGATGTTAGATACAATAACATCACCTTAGCCCAAAATTTCCCAAGACATCGACATACTACCTTTGAGTATGGTGTTGGCAACACCACCTAATTCACTTACCATCTCAACCTTCCAAAAGTGGACACAGTTTGGCTAGTGACCCCAATTCCATCATGATGTATCTAATTTATATCCACACTGTCGATCCATTTTTCCAGCTAAGTTTATAGCATGAGCCAAAAGACCCCAATTCCATCATGATGTATCTAATTTATATCCACAATGTCCATCCAATTTTCCAACTAAGTCTATAGCATGAGCCAAAAGACCCCAATTCCATCATGATGTATCTAATTTATATCCACAATGTCCATCCATTTTTCCAGCTCAGTTCATAGCATGAGCCAAAAGATGAGTCAAATCCAAATCTTAACTGACAATTTGAATCCAAGGTCATATTTCAATGATCCAAGCTGTTCATATAATGGACCTGTTTGTAGCTAGTGTGGATATATATATATATATTATATATATATATATATATATATATATATATATTTTAAATCATTTACAAGGGATTTTTAACTTGTTAATCATTTAAATAATTTTGTTTTGGTTATGGACTCCAACAATTTGAATCATATATGATACCACTTTTATAAAAACATAAATGGACAATCCACCTTAAAATCCCACGCCATAAGAATCAGTGAAAATGACAATATTCAATCTCTAGAAACATTTCCAGGACCCACGGTGAAGTTTGCTTATCATCCAAACCATTCATATTATCACAAAGACATGAATAAAGGAAAACACGCATATCAGCTTGATCCAAAACATCTAGGGCCCACAGGAAGTTTTTCTACGGCAGAGGATCACTTCACACTGTTACCTGTGGTGTGGTCCACTTGAGCTTTGAAAATGCTTCATTTTTGGGCTTAAGCCATAAAATTATCTTGTAAAATGGATGGACAGGGATGATAAAATACATAAATCAAGGTGGACCCCATAGAGATAACTCAGTACACAATCCAATTCCCATACAAAACTCCTGTGGCCCATAGGAAGTTCTCATTGGTGGGGATTCAATCTCCACTATTTCCTGTAGTGCAATGGGCTTCATTTTCAGGGCCATTACCTAAAATGGGCTGGCAAAACAGAGATGGCATGGATATACAACACATACATCAAGGTGGACCGCATGAAACAGTGGAGATAGAAATGGCCACCTAAATCCCCAAATCCCTAAATCCCTAAATCCCCAAATCCCTGAATCCCCAAATCCCCAAATCCCCAAATCCCTAAATCCCCAAATCCCTAACTCCCCAAATCCATAAATCCCCAAATCTCCAAATCCCTAAATCCCTAAATCCACAAATCCCCAAATCCCCAAATCCCTAAATCCCTAAATCCCCAAATCCCCAAATCCCTAAATCCCCAAATCATTTCAATCGGTATTGAGATTAACAGAGATTGAGAGAGAGAGAGAGAGATACCTGTTTGAGTTGGAGCCCCGATCACGGTCCACCGAGAGAGAGAGAGAGAGGATGTGCGAGAGAGAGAGAGCACCGAGAGAGACAGAGAGAGACAGAGAGAGAGAGAGAGGGGATCGAGAGAGAGAGAGAGAGAGAGAGAGAGAGAGAGAGAGAGAGAGAGGGGTGCGCGAGAGTGAGAGACAGAGAGGTTGAGAGAGTGAGGTTGAGAGAGAGAGGGAGAGTGGTTTTGGGTTTTGGGAGGGGCGGGCGTTGTGGGGACGGGCGCGCGGGATGTGCATTTTGGGGTAGAACGGATTGGCTACTCCCCCTGACACCAGCCCCATGGCTGGTGTTCGGTGGTTTGTGGGCCCCACCATGATGTATGTGTTTCATCCAATCCGTTCATCCATTTTTAAAGATAATATTAGGCCTTCGTCCGAAAAATAAGAGGGATATAAATCTTAGGTGGACCACACCACAAGAAAACAATAGTGATTGGATATCCATCATTTAAATCCTCCTAAGGCCCACTGTACTGTTTATCTGACATCAAATCTTTGATTAGGTCATAAAGGCCCAGATGAAGGGAAAAAACAAAGATCAGCTTGATCCAATACTTTTATGGCTCCCAAAAAGTTTTTAATGGTCGACATTCATTCAACACTTTTTCCTGTAATGTGGTCCACTTGAGATTGGGATATAACTCATTTTTTTTTTTTTTGTAATATCATAAAATGATCTATAAAAAAAGATGGACGACATAGATGAAACACATACATCATGGTGGGGCCCACAGACCACCGAACACAAAAGTTGAGAGGGGTTACCCCCCATTAAAACATTCATAATTAGTTTTTGGGCCCACAGATTTGTGGTTCACAAATCTAGCCCATCCATTATGTGTGTGCCACTTGGATGAGGGGTCATACCAAGTTTCAGATGCATTCAAATTTCAAGTGGGGCCCCACCAAGTTCTTTTATATGTTTTAGGCATGTCTTCACATGATTTTAGATGGTATGGCCCACCGGAGTTCTGTATACGACTGATTTTTGGGATATCCCATAATTTAAAGGGGACCCATCAAATGCACGGTGTTGATTTTTGACACACGTCATGATGAGGCCCACACAGCTCGACCTCATGGGGAATTCCCATGAGCTGCACGAATAGAACCTTTTCCATATATATATATATATATATTATATATATATATATATATATATATATATATATATATATATAAATAATTATTAAAAAATATAAAAACTTATGATGTATTCGTTATATCCACACCGTCCATCCATTTTGAGATATTATTTTAAGTCACGAGCCAAAGAATGAGACAGATAAAAATCTGTAGTAGACCCCACCATAGAAAACAACGGGAGGGTGATTCCCATCATTGAAACTATCCTAAGGCCCATCGTAATGTTTATTTGAAATCCAACTGGTTCAAAAGTTATTTTTAAAAAAATGGTCGTGGGACCATACATCATGGTGGGCCCACAGTAATGTTTGCCATCCAACATGTTCATAATCTCAAAAAGATATGAATGAAGGGAAAACACAAACATCAGCTTAATCCAAAACTTCTATTAAATGCACATTGTTGATGTTCGACACACATCATGATGGGCCCTATAAAACTTACATTAATTCTTAGAGTCTCAGGGTGTCAATAAGTTGGGTCACAATTTTGACTAGAATATTTGACCCGTTTTGCATGTCTGGTCCATTCACTTTATTTTAGTGATCATTACCCTCAATTTGACTAGTTACTCACCTCGATCATGCTACATATGAAAAAGATATTGGGCAAACAAGATTGATCAACAATTTGAGTGAATTTTGATTTAAACATCTGAAGTTATTTACTCTTCAATCTGGACTGATCAGATTGTCCAAAAATGGTTAAAGGTTGTTCATAATATCAAAAATATATGAATGAATGGAAAACACAAACATCAGCTTGATCCAAAACTTCTATGGCCTCCAAGATATTTTAAATGGTAGAGGTTCAATCAACTATTTCCTGTGGTGTGGTCCACTTGAGCTTTGGATATGCTTCCTTTTTATTCTTTAGACTTCAAATTATCTGTTAACATGGATGAATGGAGTGGATAAAATAAATAAATAATAATGGACCCCATAGAGTTTACTCTGGTAAGGATAACAAGTAACTCACCTAAATGTAATAGAGAAGGGTTTCCTTAAAACATTCTGTCACGCCCCAAACTCGGTAACCGGACTCACAAGGAACCCGATGGCCGGTTCTGACCACAACAGCCTCCGTAGTACCCCATTCTCGGCTCCTAAGGCAGGTTCCGATCCTGGGATCCTACAAGGAGGATTTTCATAACAGTATAATCATTACCAATATGAGCACACCCAAGATCACAACAAGTACATCTGGAAGTAACAAAGGATACACATCACAAAATCCACTAAGAATTTGAACTTTTACAAGCTTACATCAGGTCCGAAAGGACATACATAAGATAATGGGAAAAAGGAAAAAAAGAGTCAGCAACACTGGAGTCTTCAAGCTCAACTCTACTCCACATTCTGCTGCTACGATGCCTGTCTAGGATCTCCTGCACGCATCAATTGTGCATAAGCTTATAGAAAGCTTAGAGGGTGGTGAAGGTGTGTGACAATGGTGCTCAGAAGAAGATAGAGAATGCAGAAGAGAGTCATGATCAATACCAATACCACTATCCTTACCAAGGCTATCATGAATGCAAGAAACTATACCAAGGCAGTACGATAATGAAGGAAGCCATACCAAGGCTATATAATGCAATGAGTATTGAAATGCGATGAGTACTGTAATGCAATGAGTACTGTAATGCAATATGAGTACTGTAATGCGATGAGTACTATAATGCAATGAGTACTGGGCACCATGCCAAGGCAATGCAATATGAGGCTTACACAGCCGATGTAAATGCAATGCAAAGTAATGTCAGTGCTCATATCCAACCCACATATCAAGTACATTTCCATCATAAGGAAATCACCGGGGTCCGTTACACTACTGGATGACTGCCGCTCTACAGACCCTGCATAGTCAAACGAGCGTAAGAGACCTCACTACCCACTTGTGGATAACCAATCACCAGCAAGGCCTGACGGTAGCGGACCCATTCACGAGCTGATCAGACTCAGCCTAGCAATGCTCCCTTACATCAGGCGAGTAAGGCCACACCCCTATCCAACCGACTACACGACAGTGGGAGTCACGGCCTAACGGTATAAGGCCCTCGTGCGCTCATATATTCCACCTGGTCACGGCGCTGGAGCAGATCCTTGGTACCATGAAAGTTTTTGGAATTTCACCCATGGGCATCCTATGCACCCGGTATGCTCAAGTAACATTTTCGGTGTCCAAACATGGCCATCTACGATATATCTGTGGAGGTTACAACCCTGATGAAGCAAGGGCGATAATGCTCATATGTTATACAATGTCAGATGCATGAATCACACAATCAACTATGCATCAATTCCAAGCATCCAACGTGCTCAAGAGGGAATACTACGTCCCTTGGGAATGCAACATGCAATGCCCAATGACACAATCATAACCACACACATAGTGTCATCCAAGCATACAATGATGCACATGGGCCATGAAGATGGGTCTAGACGCATTATGCGGCGATATACAAAGTAGTACACTCCTCCTATCCAAGAAGGGACCAAGACTAGGTATTTAGACAATATCCACAAGGAATCTCACCTCTAGTGGGGGCCCATTTACCTGGGGTAGCCCACAAGACTAAGCATACAACTACATGTCTAAGTAACACAGAAGTGAGTCTAGCAAGAGTTTAAGATGAGCATCTCATGACATTTAGATACAAACGGACCTATAGGGGTCCATAATGGGGACATTTAACCACCATTCCCAAAGAGGCATCTCAACCACGAACTATATGGATACAAGGCCCAAGGCCCTACATTCAAGATAAGAACACAGGTAACCACATACATACATTCCTCATAATAGGCCATAAAAAGATATAACACCACTTTTAACAACATGGGCCCCAAGAGAGAAATTAAGGCCCAAGGCTCAATTCCCAATGGCTATAGAATCCATGCATTAAGTTAGACTTGGTGGGCAGTCCACATACACAATATACGGCCCAAAATAAGTTTAAGTTTGGATGATGAAATGTGCCCAACTACATTAGCCCAATAACTAGCAATTTAATTAAGTGGGCAACAAAGGGCCCAATACTATCCTTATCTTAGACCACAAGTCCATCAAAGTGGTGGAAGCTGGCCCAATATATGGTTGGGCCAAGCTGGGACGTCCCAACCCACTCTGGGCCCATGGGATGTCCCAAAAATCTGATCTAAGATGGGGTCCTCATGTGATCACTAAAGGTGACCCAAAAGAATGCACTGATTAAGCCCAAAGATTATAAGAAAACCCAAGCATGCAACACGTACACAAGTTCTCTATATGGTGGGTCCCATGTCAAATAAAGTTTCAACCATAACAATGTACATTTGAGTCCCCTTGATAAACGTTCGGCCCACTCAGCTTCTTGGGCCTGCTAAAGCCCAGAAATTAATCAAATAAGTGGGAATGATCTCATGAAGGCCAACAATATTCAAAGGGGGCCCCACCAGATGGAGGGTGTGTATACATCAAGAAAAGATCAAGTGGCCCTGCTACTGGATTGTGAATCCAGCAGCAACCCAAGGCAGAGAGTGCTTCCATAATCGGGCGATCTAAGGCTTGAACGGCCTGGACCAATCATGCGTTAATGTAGGTTCCACATACATACACATTGAGCCTTAAACAAATGGCATAGGGTCTATGGTGGGCCTTTAACCATCCATAGAGAAACCTATGGGCCTACCTTAGGATCACCCAGGAGGACATCCAACCTCAACTGGTTTCTAAAAGGTAGCCCGCCATTACTCATATAATGTAAGGTCTAAAGCCCAAGTAATGCATGGCCTAATGGGCCATACACCAAGCCCAACTCATAGGCCATATAGTGGGCCCTCAAGTAAGATTTGGGCCCAACCACAAAGGTCATAATTCCACATGTTGTGGTGAGCTACATGGGCAGCCCAGTAATTCATTTACATGGACAAGTTTCACATTTAACACAAGTGAGTTGGGCCTCACTTTTGGCCCAAGTACAGGGTCAGTTTAGTGGGCAGCCAAAGGCCCAACTTCTTGTGTATTATTGCCCCTAAGCCCATCACAATAGATAGGAGACTATAGGCCCGAGATCAATGGGCCTATCCAAAAGAACTGAGTCCACAAGGCCTACTTGCTAACACAAACATGCATATACTATATCACATAATGGGCCCTAAAGAAATGGCCCAAAATAAAAGTCATCCAATTCATACATTATGGTGGACTTGAGGGCAGCCCATAAGTCCAAGAATACATATGGGCAAGGCCTATACTGATCACAGTGTGGGCCTTGCACACCAGCTCAAAAACTTAACAAGGCCCTCCACAATATACATTTACGTGGGCCTTGCAAGTCAGCCCACAATTAAGCATTTTATGAGGACATCAAGGCTAATAAATACACATGATCAGCTTGTAGACAGTCCATTAGGCCCATGAATCAATAAGGTTAGCCCTTGCACAATCTTGGGCTCAAGGGATAGGTTTCAAGCCCATTGAGCCTATAAAACTATCAAAATTCTGGTTAAGGCTAGCCCACAAACCACCACAAAGGTGGGCCTCAAGAGGCACTAATTAAGCCCAAAATGTCTAAGGAATGAGAGCAAAGAGTGTGTGCAACACTCCCTTAAATCTGATGGGCCGCCATGGCTCCAAAAGATCAACTATGCACAAATTGGGTCCCTTGCTGGAATTTCAGCCCACCCACTTCCTGGGCCTGCTGGAGTCCAGAAATTTATTTAATTTAAATGGGTTACAGACCCATGGTGGCCCACACATATCACAGTGGATCCCACCAGATAAGAAGGGCGATATACAACACTTGCTTCAAGTGGGCCATGCCGTTAGAATGCAGGCCCAGCAGCCCAAGGTAGAGGCATCCCATGGTGATTAGTCATATGGGCCTGGGTATTTGGCCCAAAACTGACCCAATTTACAGGTCATACCACGGTCAGTCCAGGGGCCTGATGGCCTTGAAAATTTTCAGGATAGTCTATCCATAGGTGGACCACAACTTCACAAAATTTCAGAATTTTTGGACATCTAGAAATAATTTAATTAATTTGAATGAAACAAGCTGTCCAGAAAATCGGACTGGCCTGGACGTCCCAACGTGGTGGGCCAGTACGGGCCTTTTCACGATGTGCACAAGAGTCCATTAGCCCTGAAATTTTGTAGATGTGTCCCACCATAAGTGGACTACCTCCTTGTAAATTTTCATAATTTTTAGATACTCAGAAGTATTTTAATAAATTCAGGAGTTATAATGTATCCAGGGTGGAATGTTGCTGGAAATAACCGTACAGAATTTGGACCATCCAAATGGGTGAGTTCTGGGTCTCCAAAATTCCTTAAATTTGGATCCAAGGTCCCTTATCAAGCCTAAAACAAGGTGGGACCTAGAAATATGGCCCACCTTCTAAAAAAATATTTCTTAAAAATTTATTTTTATGGAACTATGCTGCTGGACTGCATAGCAGAAATTTCTGGCAACTCAATATATTGGCCCACCCTTTTGGATGCCCAAATGGGGTCCATTGGCCCTAAAATTTTGCAAGTAGGTCCTACCATGGGTGGGACACCTCTCTGTAAAATTTTATAATTTTTTGGGATAGTGAAAGTATTTTATTTGACTCCTACAACTTATGGACAGCAAGGTATTTCTGAAACAATGCTGCTACTGAAACAATGCTGCTGCCCTTGATTTGTGCACCCCATTAAAGTAGGCCCAGGTCTGTCAAATTTTAAGAAAATGTAGGACCAACATCCCTACACAAGTATACAACAAGGTGGGGTCCACAAAGGTGGCCCACCATTTCAGAAATAGACTGATAATTATGTTTGTACAGCAAGCAGGGTTGCTAGACAGTCCAGAAAATCTGGACTATCCACCCACCTTGGCCCACTCTTTTGGGTGATCAAACAGGTACGGATGAAGGTGAAATTCAACATACTTCTAGGTGAGGTCCACACCTCCAGAAATAATTAATTATTGGAGGTAAAACATCCTCTAAATCAGTCCATAATCTGTGCCAAAAATAACCCAAAAACAGTCCAGAATTTTTTCTGGACAGAAAGGTATGTCTGAAAATAACTGAACATAACCACTGATTAAATGGGAAAATACCCCACAAAATTTGTGTTAAGATCCACCTTAGTGGGCCCCACAAACATCCAGGCCATACCCCCTTCATGAAACCCATCGCATGTGCCCAAAATGGAACAAATAGAGTGTCAACGTCCAAGGAATGGACAACCATAGACGTCCACTTTGCTTAGACGGTCTGGATATTCCGGGACCACTAAGTGGGCCACACACATCAGGAAATCAAGAATAGAATAATGGAAAATAAAAATGATCCAGCCACAAGAGAGGAAAATGACATACATCAAAGGAAAATGCCATGATGGGGTCCATGGAGAATGGCCCCATCATGGATCATGCATGTAAGGAAAAAGGGCCATTGGCCTCAACCATGGAGACATGAGGGACCTCCAACACCACTTGATGGATTCCACAAGCTCCTAAGAAAGAAATGAAGAAGGATCTAAGAGCACCCACCTAGATCAACCTTGAAACTTACATCACCATCATCTAGAGGCTCCAAGCAACATGGATCAATGGATAAGATCAAGTGAGAAGGGGTAGATGAGGAGGTATTTTAGGGAGAAGGGGCTGGAATGGAGGGAAGATGGGCTGGAGAAATGGAGGGAAATTTCTAGGGAAGAAGAGAAGAGAGAGAGAATTGAGAGGGAAAGAGAGAGAGAGAGAGAGAGAGAGAGAGAGAGAGAGAGAGAGAGAGAGAGAGAGAGACTTTTAAGACTGTAATGATGACTCTCTCTCTCCTAGGCAATGATGGTGGCCTATGGTGATATTAACAAGGCTTAGGGTAATAGCCTTTCTAGAAATCTCAGCCTAGGGTGAAATGATGGCATGGGAAAACGTGCAACCCATGGTGGGGTCCACCAATCATGCAATCAATGGCCCATATCGATCAATGCTCATAACTTGAGATGTACATATCGGATTAACGCACGGGACGCGACGACGGAATTGCAGCGACGAGGCGGACACAATGGCATAGGTCTTGGGTCAATCTAAGTCGGGTCTACGTGACCGAACTCAAGGATGACACAAACACTACCCGATGGTCGCGGGTCACCGAAATTTGACTAGTAGAACCGTGAGACTAAAATGAACGAGATGCATACTCACACACGCACATGCACACATGCTAACTCAGGTCGGGTCTCAAACATTCATAATCATATATTGGGTCTGCCTAAATGTGATTCACATATCCAACCCACTCATTATGTGTGTCCCACTTGGATGAGGGGTCAGACCAAGTTTCAACCGCATCAATGTCTGTATTAACTTATAAACAGGTTGGATCTCAAATAAACATCGTGGCGGACCCAAGAAGGTTTCAATAGTGGGTGTCACTATATCTCACTCTTTTCTATGGTGTGGGTCCACTTGAACTTTGGATCTGCCCCGTCAGTCAGACGCACCATTCCATGGTAGGCCACGAGCTTAAAAATAAAGTCAATCCATGACTTGGGTGGGCCACACATAGTTTTAGATGCTATGGCCCACCTGAGTTTCATATATGACTGATTTTTGGATTTAAAGGTGATACATCAAATGCATGGTGTTGATGTTGTACACACATCATGGTGGAGTGCACACAGATTAACCTCATGGGAAGTTCCCATGAGGTGACTTTATAGTACCATTTCACTATTTTAGGTAACTACTTCATGGGTGTTACTCTTAACTGTGTAGGGCCCACCTTGATATATTTTATGTATATCGACATCGTCCATATATTTTTTCATCATATTTTAGGATGTGATTTCGAATCATAAGAACTAAATAATCTTAGGTGGGTCATACCAATCAAAACAATATGATGAATAACCATTAAAAACCTTTTGAAGGCCACAAAAGTTTTGGATCAATTTGATCTTCGTAGTTTACCTTCATCTATATCTTCTTTACATTATCAACAAGTTGGATTGCAAATAAACGTTACTAAAACCTTACGATGGGCTCTTTATAATTTTTAATGGCGAGGTACTATACTATCATTCTTTCCAGTGGTGTGATCCACTTAAGATTTAAATCTACACAATTTTTTATACTCGGCCCAAAAATGGGTTGGAGAAACGTATGGGCGGCGCAAGGATATACAATACATCATCAAAATCTAACTTTTATTATCTAAGTACTTTTCAATTTTTCTTATCAGAATACAAAATCTAGTTTTCTTTTTTAAAAAATATATTTTTTTACAATTTGACAATTTTTTCACAATTTTGTTTAATTTTTAAAATTTTCTTTTTCAAAATATCATTTAAAAAAAAATCAAAATCTCACTTTTATTATCTAACTTTTCAACTTTTCTTGACAAAATACAAAATCTAGTTTTCTTTTAAAAAAAATATATTTTTTTACAATTTGTCAAATTTTTCACAAATTTTTTTAAAATTTTTTTAAAATTTCCTTTTTCAAAATATCATTTTTTTAAATCTCGCTTTTGTTATCTAACTTTTCAATTTTTCTTGTCAAAATACAAAATCTAGTTTTCTTTTTTAAAATATATATATTTTTTACAATTTGTCAATTTTTTCACAATATTTTAAATTTCTTAAATTTTCTTTTTTTAAATATCATTTTTTTAATCTCACTTTTGTTATATATAACTTTCAAATTTTCTTGTCAAAATACAAAATCTAGTTTTCTTTTTCAAAAAATATATATATTTTTTTCAATTTGTCAAAATTTTCACAATTTTGTTTATTTTTTAAAATTTTCTTTTTCAAAATATCATTTTTTTTAATCAAAATCTTGTAATATAACTTTTTAATTTTTCTTGTCAAAATACAAAATCTAATTTTCTTTTTTAAAAAATATATTTTTTTTACAATTTGTCAATTTTTTCACAATTTTGTTTAATTTTTTATATATTTTTTTTCAAAATATTATTTGTTTATGAATTTTTTTTTTCAAAATCATTAACATTATTCAAAGTTCTTATTATTATTATTTTTTTTTCAAAATCTAGGTTATTATAAAATCATAGTTTTTTTTTTTCAAGATCTAAAATTTTCTTAAAATGTTGTGAAGCGTTGACCAGCAGAGACGGTTTAGGACCGTCTCTAATGGAAACGGTAGTTGCCAATGTCAAGTGACCGCTACAAGATAGCCAAAGACCGTCTCTAATGAAGACAGTCTTTGACAGTCTCAAATTAAGACGGACAATGACCGTCTCTAATTGAGACGGTGCTTGACAGTCTCAGATTACCAGTAAAAGATGGCCAATGACCGTCTCTAATTGAGACGGTCCTTGACAGTCTCAAATTAACAATAAGACATGCCCAATGACTGTCTCTAATACGGACGGTCTTTGACCGTCTCAAATGGCCGCATACAAGACGGTTAGAGACCGTCTCTTTTCCATACGGTCGATGGCCGTCTTTTTTCTGCAGTTAACGACGGTTTTTTACTGTCTTAAATGATTTGTGGATGTTCAAATTTTTAAGACAATATTAAAGACGGTCAAGAGCCGTCTAAAATTTTAGAGACGGTTTACGAACGTCTCTAAAGCGTCCTTAAACCAATCAATTTTAGAGATGGTCCAGAACCGTCTCTAAATCCGTCATTTTTTTCCATTTTTCACGTAGTGATGAGGTCGATATATAGGGAAAAGGTACAATGCGCTCGAGCTGATTTTAACGTCCCATGAGGTCAAGCTGTGTGGGCTCCACCGTGATGCGTTTCGAACATCAACACTGTCAGTTTGATGCGTCCCCTTTAAATTTTGGGATATCCAAAAAATCAGCCGTATACCGGAACTCAGGTGGGCCATACCATCTAAATTCATGTGAAGACATGCCAAAAATATATAAAAGCACTTGGTGGGGCCCACCTGAGTTTTGAATGCTACTGAAACTTGGTCTGAACCCTCATCCAAGTGGGACACACATAATGGATGGGCTGGATTTGCAAACCACATCTCGGTAGGTACACAAAAATTATTGTGAATGTTTTAATGGTGCACGAACCCTCTCAGCTTCTGTATGTGGTGTGGCCCACACAAGTCACAGATTGACTTGATTTTTGAGACCTAGGCTCACGATGGAATGGTGCATCTGACTTATGGGGTAGATGTTCGAAACGCATCACGGTGGGGCCCACACAACACTAGCTCGTGGGACGTTAAAATCAGCTAGAGCCTACTTGATCATCTATAGATTCGGGTGTAAAACTAAAAAGATCCAATGACCGTTGGACACAGCAATTAATGACCATTAAAAGCTTTTTTTGAGCTAGGAAACTTTTGGATCAAGCCTATGCTTTAATGGTCTATTCATTGGACGCGGATTGCGTTCTACCCGCACCCGGACAGTAATCCGTCTAGGCAGGGCTATGTGGGACCTACCGTGATGTAAGTATTTTATCCATGCCGTTAATCGTTTTTCTCAGATCATTCTAAGGTATAAGACAACAAAATGAGCTAGGTCTATGGTTTAAATGGACCACAAAGTGGGGATTTAGATTTCACCATTAAAAGCTTCTTGGGAGCTGGAGAAGTTTTGAATTAAGCTGATATTTGTGTTTTCACTTCATCCAAGTCTACATGACCTTATGAATAGTTTGGATGGTCAAAAAACATCACGATGGCCCTTTGAAAGGTCTCAACGGTGGCTGTCATTATCATTACAACTTCCTTTGATGTGGTCCCCTAGAGCTGTGGATATGCTTCATTTTTTGTCTCAAAACTTAAAATGATCTGAGAAAAGCGATTAACGGCTTGGATAAAACACTTATATCACTGTAAGCCCCACAGGGCCCTGCGTGGGCGGATTACCGTCTAGGCGGGGGTAGGACGCAATCCGCGTCCCTATTCATCAAGGTCTTTGTGACCTTAATCGAAAAGTTTGATGGCATGGTCACAGCAAGTTGGACGGCAAACAAACATTTGGGTGGTCCCACGAGGTTTTTTAAGGTGGGAATTTCTCATGATTGGTTTTTTAAGGTGGGAATTCCGTCATGATTGTTTCCCGTGGTATAGTCCGCCTAAGATACAGAACTGCACCTTTTTTGGGATCCTGCTCTAAAATGAGCGGTCAAAAAATGGATGGACGGTGTGGATGTATAGCACAGACATCAGAGTGGGACCCACAGTTAGGGATCCACAGATTGGGATCCCTAAACCGCGTACGGTCCGGGACCCAAATTTCTGGCCGCGAAACCTTTTAAAAGCGGATTGCATGGTTCGCCACACAGCACCAACCTCCGCTCCGTTGGCCCCACCATAATGTATGTGTTATATCCATTTGACAACATAATTTTAGGTCATGAGCTCACAAATTAATGAGCCAGATACAAAATTCAACTTGATATTCAATGTCCACGACTGTAACATTTGCATCGACCGTGAAAGAGCGACATACAATGCCCACGTTGATATTCCATGTCCACAGTTGTAACATTTGCACGGTGATCGTGAATGTGTAGTCCTTCCATTTTTTTTTTCCAGATCCTCTTATAGGGGCGTTTGGTGCACGTCATTAAATGGGATGTAATTATATTAGTCGGACACAGACTAATACTGACAGGTTGAATAGCCAGATTAGCTACTGAAGTGACGTCATCAAGTTCTGTGGACTCCAATATAATGTATGTGTTGTTCCGTGGAGATTATTATAAGGCATGAACCAGAGAGAACGAGGCAGATCCAAAGCTTTAGCGGATCCCACCACAGAAAACAGTGGGAAGATTGATGCCCACCGTTGAAACCTTCCTAAGGCCCACCATGATGGTTTTTCAAAATCCGACTTGTCCAAAAGTTTATAAAAAAACATTAAAGAAGGGAAAATGCAAATATCAGCTTGATCAAAAATGTTTGTAGCTTTTAGAAGTTTGTAATGGTGGTGTCACTCTCCCACTGTTTTCTATGGCGGGGTCCACTGGAACTTTGGATGTGACTCATTCTTTGGATCTCACACTAAAATGATCTCTTCAGATGGATGGACGGAGTGGATACAAAACATATATTATGGTGGGGCTCACAAAACTTGGCGACTCAACTTCAGTAGCAGTATCTCCACTTAACCTGTCGGGGTCCTTATTAGTCGGGGCAAATTCCATCTAATGTTTTGGGGAGCGGATCAGATACTGAACCCTTCAATAACCAAAACGCTGCTGAAGTGACGTGGTGATATACAATTGGCTGAATACCAAGAGCATGCTCCCTTACAATTAATGTCCCTTTTCTTTGGACTTCCTTTATACGGGAATGGATTAGATACTGAAAGCTTCAGTAGCAAAAATGCTACTGATGTGTGAAATGCAAGTGGTTGAATTCCAAGAGCACGTTTCCTTACAATTAATGATATTTTCATTGAAGTGACTTCACTACTTTTCATGGGTGCCACCATGATGTATGTATTGTATCCACACCATCCATCCATTTCGAGATATCATTTTAGGGCATAATCCAAAGAGTGAAAAAGATCCAAATTTCAAGTGCATCTCACCATAGAAAACAATGGATATTGAATGCCTACCACTAAAACCTTTTTGGGCCACAAAAGCTTTCGATCAAGTTAATATTTATGCTTTACCTTAAAAAAGTTGGATCTCGAATAAACATCATGGTCGGCCTCAGGAAGGTTTCAATGGTGGCTGTCATCTCCCAATGTTTTCTGTGGTGGGGTCCACTTGAACTTTGGATCTGCCTAATTCTTTTGCTCACTCCTTAAAATGATCTCTCCAAGTGGATGGATGGTGTGGATACAACACATATATCGTGGTGGAGCCCAAAGAACGTGGTGACGTAACATCCGTCTGGCTCATAAGCCAACCCGCTTTCGTTTCCAATTGCGACCAAAGCCATCTGCATGAACTTCCTTCGACGACAAGCTAGGTGGGGCACACCATGATATTTGTGAGAAAACCATTATATGTCCATCATTTTTTCCATATCGTCTGATAATGTAGGCCTAAAAGTGAGGCAGAACTAAAACTATGTGGGCCGTACGGCTGGAAACAGTAAGTGGGGGAATTGCTGTGGTTGAAAATATCCTGGGTCCACCATGATGTATATATGTCATCCATATGGTTTCATGAGGTCATTCCTACTGGGATGAACTGAAATTATAAAAACATTAACATAATCCGAAACTTTTGTGGTCGCTTGAATATATCAATGGCGGAAGCTTAATCCTCACCTTTTCCTATTATGTGGCCCACTGGGAGTTTGGATCAATATCATTGTTAGGTCCATGTTGTAACATAATCTAGAAAAACTGAAGGCCGGGATAGATTTATCACAAACATTACGGTGGGTGCCACTTAGACATGTTACTACTTTTAATATTCATGTGACGGCATTTTAGTAATTTGCAGAGGATGGGATTTTTAATTCTTTTAAATTAAATAGAGTTTGGGACGCGAGTTCTTGTTACCGATGTCACGTCACCACGTTCTTTGGGCCCCACCATGATGTATGTGTTGTATCCACACCATCCATCCATTTGGAGAGATCATTTTAGGGAGTGAGCAAAAGAATTAGGCGGAACCCAAGTTCAAGTGGATTCCACCACAGAAAACAGTGGGAGGTGACGGCCACAGTTGAAACCTTCTTTAGGCTGACCATGATGTTTATTTGAGATCAACCTTTCTATAAGTTAAAAAAAGACATGGAATAAGGTAAAGTATAAATATTAGCTTGATTGAAAGCTTTTGTGGCCTGTTTTAATGGTAGGCATTCAATTTCCATTGTTTTCTACAGTGGGGTGTAGTTGAAATTTGAATCTTTCTCACTCTTTGGATTATGCCCTAAAATGATATCACGAAATGGATGGATGGTGTGGATACAATACATACAAGATGGTGGCGCCCATGGAAAGTGGTGATATCACTTAGGGGCCGCAAAGAAAAGAAATGACTTGAAAAGAGCATTTACCCCTTATGTGGTCGAGTGTGCACCGGCAAACGGAGAGAGACGTCTAATGGGGGAGCGGACTAGATACAGAACGCTTCAGTAGCCAAAATGCTATTGAAGTAACGTGGTGAAATACAATTGGTTGAATACCAAGAGCATGTTCCCTTACAATTAATGTTCTTTTACTTTGGAATTCCGTTAGACGTCTTTCTCTGTTTGCCGGTGCGCATTCGACCACATAAGGGGTAAACGTTACTTTCAACTCATTTCTTTTCTTTGCTCCTACTGAAGTGACGTGACCACTTTCCATGGGTACCACCATAATGTATGTATTGTATCCACATCGTCCATCCATTTCGTGATATCATTTTAGGGCATAATCCAATGAGTGAGAAAGATTCAAATTTCAAGTGCACCCCACCGTAGAAAACAATGGAGATTGAATGCCTACCATTAAAACCTCTTTAGGCCACAATAGCTTTCGATCAAGCTAATATTTATGCTTTACCTTATTCTGTCTTTTTTAACTTATAAAAAGGTTGATCTCAAATAAACATCATGGTCGGCCATAAGAAGGTTTCAACGGTGGCCGTCACCTCCCACTATTTTCTTTGGTGGGATCCACTTGAACTTTGGATCTGCCTAATTCTTTTGCTCACTCCCTAAAATGATCTCACTAAATGGATGCACAACAAGAAACAACGTTTTTAGCGACGAAATTTTTACCGACGAAATTTTTTTCGTTGATAAAACAACACTTTTACCGGCGATTTTTTTTCGTCGAGAATAATTTTCTTACCGACAAAAATTTTAGTCGATAAAAGAAATTTTCCCGCTATTTTGAAAATTTTCCCACTAAGAGTTTTACTGATGAATATTTTCATCGGTAAAAAGCAGAGAACCACTTTGACCGATGACAATTTTTGTTGGTAGAAGTGGTGTATTTAAGGAAATTTTCGCCCTGACTTTTACCGACGAACCAAAACCGTCGGGAATAATAATTTTACCGACGAACCAAAACCATCGGGAATAATAATTTTACCGACGAAAATTTTCGTCCGTAAAAGTGTTTCGAAAAATTTTCGCCCTGACTTTTACCGACAAACCAAAACCGTTGGGAAAAATATTTTTCGTCGGTAAGTGTTCTATACTTTAGAAAATTTCCACCCTAATTTTTACTGACTAAACAAAACCGCCGGGAATAATATTTTTTCGTCGGTGGAAGTGTTGTAGAAAATTTTCGCCCTGACTTTTACCGACGAACCAAAGCCGTGAAAAATATTTTTACAGACAAAACCTTTAGTCGGTAAAAGTGTTGTATATTTAAGTTAGAAAATTTCTGCCTTGACTTTTACCGACGAACTAAAACTGTTGGGAATAATATTTTTACCGACTAAAGTTATCATTGGTAAAAGGTGTTTTGAATTTTTGAAAAAATAAAAAATTGAAAAGTTTCCTTTTACCGACAAAATTAATTTCGTAGCTAAAAACCACCTTTACCGACAAAAATTTTCGTCGATAAAGGGTGTTTTGAATTTTTGAAAAAACAAAAAAATCGAAAAGTTTCCTTTTACCGATGAAATTAATTTTGTAGCTAAAAGCCACCTTTACCGACGAAAATGTTGGTAAAGGGTGTTTTGAATTTTTGAAAAAAACAAAAAAATCGAAAATTTTACTTTTACCGACGAAATTAATTTCATCGGTAGAGGGTTTTTTGAATTTTTGAAAAAAAATTGAAAAATCTACTTTTATCGACGAAAATTTTCATTGGTAAAAAAGTTTTAATTTTTAAGATAGAAAATTTTCCTGCTGTGTTGGAAAATTTGGCGGTTAGACTTTTACCGACGAAAATTTTCGTCGGTAAAAGTTTTAATTTTTAAGATAGAAAATTTTCGCGCTGTGTTGGAAAATTTGGCTATAAGGCTTTTCCGAACGAAAATTTTCGTCGACAATTCTTTTTCGTAAATCTTTTCCCCGACGGCTGGAAACCGTCAGTAAAAATGTTTTTATTAGTAAAAATGTTTTAATTTTTAACCTTGCAAATTTTCACGCTGTCTTGGAAATGTTTGCGGTAAGACTTTTACCGACAAAAAGGTTCGTCGGTAAAAGTCTTCTTCCTAAATCTTTTTCCCGACGGCTGAAAACCGTCGGTAATAATGTAAAATTGTTTTAATTTTTAAATTTTTTGTCGGTAAAAATGTGTGTGTATATATATATATATATATATATTATATATATATATATATATATATATATATATATATATAATTAAAGGTAATATTTAAATGATTTGTAATATCACATGAAAAAGAATATTTAGTTTAGAAATTTTAACAATGTTTGAGAAAAAATTTGAGGACAAAATTATGCTTTTGAAGAAAAAAAATCGGCAATTTGAAATTTTTGAGAACAAAATTAAAATATGAGAAAATTTTGAGAATTTAAAAATAAAAATTCAGAATTTTTTTTTTTTTTTTTTTTTTTGAAATATTTTATAATAAAAATGATATTTTGTTAGAAGAGTAAAAAAAATATACATTTTATAAAAAAATGTTATTTTTAAATGGAAATTGAAATTTCTCTATGAAAAATAAAATTACTAAATTATTAGGCACATCCACTAATTGAACCTTTAATCATTTTTGGACAATCTAATCAGTTCAGATTGAAGAGTAAATAACTTCAGATGTTTAAATCAAATTTCATTGAAATTGTTGATCAATCTTGTATGCCCAATATCTTGCTCATATGTAGCCTGATTGAGGCGAGTAACTAGTCAAATTGAGAGTATTGATCAGTAAAATAGAGTGAATGGACTAGACATGTAAAATAGGTCAAATATTCTGGTCAAAATTGTGACCTAACTTACTGGCCTCGTGAGAACCTAAGAATTGATGTTAGTAAGTTTTGTGGGCCCCATCATGATGTGTGTCGAACATCAACACCGTGGATTTGATGTGTCCCCTTTAGGTTATGAGATATCTCAAAAATCATCTGTATACGAAACTCAAGTGGGCCATACCATCTAAAACTATGTGAAGACATCCTAAAAAATATAAAAGTACTTGGTGAGGCCCACATGAGTTTTGGATGCGATTGAAACTTGGTCTAACCCCTCATCCAAGTGGGACACACAATGAGTGGGTTGGATATGTGAATCACATTTAGGCAGGCCCAATATATGATTATGAATGTTTAAGGAAACCCTTCTCCACTACATTTAGGTGAGTTACACGTTACCCATACCAGAGTAAACTCTGTGGGGGTCCACTGTTATTTATTTATTTTATCCACTTATTCATCCATGTTAACAGATAATTTGAGGTCTAAAGAACAAAAAGGAAGCATATCCAAAGCTCAAGTGGACCACACCACAGGAAATAGTGTGATTGAACCTCTACCATTTAAAATTTCTTGGAGGCCATAGAAGTTTTGGATCAAGCTGATGTTTGTGTTTTCTATTCATTCGTATATTTTTGATATTATGAACAACTTTTAACCGTTTTTGGACAATTTGATCAGTCCAGATTGAAGAGTAAATAACTTCAGATGTTTAAATCAGAATTCACTCAAATTGTTGATCAATCTTGTTTGCCCACTATCTTTCTCATATGTAGCATGATCGGGGCGAGTAACTAGTCAAATTGAGGGTAATGATCAGTAAAATAGAGTGAATGGACCATACCTGTAAAATGGGTCAAATATTCTGGTCAAAATTGTGACCCAACTTATTGACACCTTGAGAACCTAAGAATTAATGTTGGTAAGTTTTGTGGGGCCCATCATGATGTGCGTCAAATATCAACACTGTGCATTTGAAGTGTCCCCTTTAGCTTATGAGATATCTCAAAAATCATCCATATACGAAACTCAGGTGGGCCATACCATCTAAAACTATGTGAAGGCATTTTAAAAAAATATAAAAGCACTTGGTGAGGCCCACATGAGTTTTGAATGCGACAGAAACTAGATCTGACCCCTCATCCAAGTGGGACACACATAATGAGTGGGTTAAATATGTGAATCACATTTAGGCAAGCCCAATATATGATTATGAAAGTTTTAAGGAAACCCTTCTCTAGTACATTTAGGTGAGTTAACTCATTACCCTTACCAGAGTAAACTCTATGGGGTCCACCGTTATTTATTTATTTTATCCACTCCGTTCATCCACGTTAATAGATAATTTGAGGTCTAAAGAACAAGAAGGAAGCATATCCAAAACTCAAGTGGACCGCAACACAGGAAATATTGTGATTGAACCTCTATCATTGAAAAATTCTTGGAGGCCATGGAAGCTTTGGATCAAGCTGATGTTTGTGTTTTCTCTTCATTCATATCTTTTTGATATTATGAATAGGTTGAATGATAAATAAACATTACTATGGGCCCAAGGAAGGTATCAACGGTGGAAATCATTATTCCACACTGTTTCATGTGGCATGATCCACTTGAGTTATGGATTTACCGAAAATTTGGGATCAACCCACACCGTTCATCCATTTTTTAAGATCATTTTAGAGAATTATCCAAAAAGTGAATCATATCCAAAGATTAAATGGACCACACCACAAATAAGTTTTTAATGGTAGGCGTTCAATCCCCACTGTTTTCTATGGTGAGGTCCACTCGAAGTTCGAATATGCCTCATTCTTTGCCTCATGATCTAAAATTGTTTGGTAAAATGGATGGACAGAGTGGATAAAACACACGCATTCATGGAGGGCCCCACAGTTTACTAAGTGCGCTAAGCGTATTGAGTTACTCGGTACGCAAGGGGAACAGATTGGCTACCCCTGACACTAGCCAATGGCTAGTGGTCGGTGCTCTGTTGACCCCACCATGCTGTATGTGTTTCATCCATGCCGTCCATATATTTTTATAGATCATTTGACGGTATGTGAACAAAAATGAGTTATATCCTAATCTCAAATGGACCATATTACAGGAAACAGTGTTGAATGTGCATGTAACGTCCCATCCAACCAGCACAGTGTCCTGTGGCGTCCATGTAGGATTTGTCACAGGACCATTAGTTTAAACTACCGGTGGTGAGGTACCACAAGTAAACTAATCTAGGATTAGCCCAATTGTGTACACCAGATGGGTCATAATAGGACCTAGTGCGGGCCGCCAAGTAAGGTAGCCGTTTACACTTAGTAACAGCCTGTGCAGGCTATAACACGACGTGGGAAGGTCAGAAAATTATAAAGATTTTGGGAAGCATATATCTCACTGGGCTTGTGGTCCATCGTGGACCGCAAACCTAGTGGACACCCAGAAATAAACTACCCGCGCCGTTCCAGCGACACTTGCCAAATGCAACTCACCCAAGTCCAGAATAGAAATCTTGCATCATTTAAATGAAACTGAGATTCCAGGATTTTCAGCCGTTGAATCTCTTCTATATTTATAGTGAAAGTCTAATATATTTTTCTACGCCCGTCCACCAAATCTGGGACCCGATCGTGGAACGATGACCGTTGATCACGAATCGGACCTATGCGATCAAACCCCATATCCGATCGTTCTCAAATTTTGCATGGCCCTTCATTAGGCCATGGGGCACTTACCCTGTAAGTTTCATGGTCAGAGGGCCACCAGAACTGCTCTGATCACCGGAATGGACCCCATAGGACCATTTAAAGATCGGAATCGTATGATCAAACCTCATACTCGTTCGTCCATTTGTTTCCAAACTTTGCCTGACCCCTCATCCGGCCATGAGACACCTACACATCAGATTTGGTAGGCGGATGGGTGATAGGGCCGCCTCAAAACCAATAGGGAGTCCTAAAGGGCCATTGTGGGAATTTGTGGAAACTTAAGGCCAATTAACCCAATCCTAGGAAATAAAGCCCTAGCTCTCTCATAACTCCCTCCTTTACCACAACCACCAAAGAGTAAAGAGAGAGCAAGAGAGTAATGAGAGGAGAAAGTGGGAGTGTGAAGGAAGAGCAAGGTAGACCCTAAATCGAGGTGGGGACCAAGGAAACCGATCTTGCATCTCCCCACATCTTCTCCAAGGGAAACCCTACACCACAACTACAAGGATCGTTCCGTTGATCGTCTAGGTAAGATCCCTCATCCCTTTTCTTGAAACCCTTATGTTGAGGAGGGATGTTCTTGGGAATCTAACATACAAATGATTGCTTTAGGGCTTTCGGTCGTTCGACCCCAAAAATCAACATTCCTAGGTCGTCTTCCAAGCCTTCAACGATCCGAAGGTGCGAACTAT
Source organism: Magnolia officinalis (assembly GCA_021015155.1). Classification (NCBI taxonomy): domain Eukaryota; kingdom Viridiplantae; phylum Streptophyta; class Magnoliopsida; order Magnoliales; family Magnoliaceae; genus Magnolia; species Magnolia officinalis. The sequence goes on from JAJHSJ010002182.1 coordinate 25,148, forward strand.
TATTCTTAGGTGGCCTAGCACCAACTATACTATGAATCTAATAATTTTGATTGCTTGGATGATGTATTTGGATAATCTAGAGCAAACCTATGATTTGAACGTTTGCTTGGGTATTGTATGGAATTGTATGTTTGTTTAAGTTCTCATATGATGTTGTTCGTGCATCTCACATGCTTAGGTTACAATGGATGATTTCATGTTCATGTCTTGTATGATTTTCTCATATGGTGTTGCTCTGTAACATGTATGATTCATAAATTCTTGTGCATTTTGGTTATAAGAGATGTAAGAAGTGCTTAACTTCCTCACCAACCCACACAGCACACATGCGCCTTGTTCATGATATTGCTAGCTATGCTTGCTATGGGAATCTGAATTTTATGTTAAGAAGTATGTGAACATGATGCCGTTTATGCTAGTTGATACATTGATAGTTGGCATGTTAGGGATCACTATAGAAACCCTTGGGTTGGTGAGGAATGTGAGGAGAGCGAAGGTGGTCCCGTTGGTAGGACTATCCTGAGGCTAAACCCATGAATTTGGGTGTGTACGTGTAGGCGACAGTAGGTACACTACATGGGTTGCTCGTACCCGATGTCGTCTGTCACACACTTACCTGGACTCGTGCGGTGTAGTCTACTGGGTGACCAACCTTATTTGTTAACCTTGTTTGCTCACGTATGTATGGAACCTGAAATACCCTACAACCGTTGTAGCCCATCGATAACCAAATTGAAACTGATCCACCACCTCATGAGCCGGGCATGGTGAAATGGGACACTGTGTTCAAGCTGTCGGCCTACAATGGGGTGACACGCATCCCCGTAGTGACCGATAGCGATCCATTCTTCTCAGCACTCCCCATGTGTTTGAAGTCGGGGATGGGGAACCTGAAGGGATCAATGATCGCGGGGTCTTGGCCTCACACGTTGGGGGGTCTTGGCCTCGCAACCAATTGAGGGCATTGATATGTGGGGTGTATCAGATTCCCCAACCTGCTGGATGAATGGACTTAACTAAAAACTCGGCTAACACAATCACATCGCATTGCACTAGTTAGGGTGGCGACTCGACAGTCGAGGTCACTCTGAAGGAGTGTTGGTCATACGCGATCGTTAGATGGAGTCGCTCGAGGGAGTGTTGTGGTGAGGGCATGTATCATATCATCTATCATGCATGCGCATTAATAAGATTAGTTAGGTGTTTGTGAATGATTGCTTTTCATTAAGTTCATAATATAATTGATGCCTGTTATAACTTAAGATTAATAGCACTCACTGAGTTGATCACTCACTCCCACTCTGGGACGGTGTTTTAAAACACCAACCAGACTCGCCCGTAGATGCAGGTGATGAAGAGTATGAGGAGCCCGGCGACGCAAGCCTCGAGGAGGAGGACGAGTTCTCCAACTTCCAGTTGATGAGTGAGTCTTCATCGGTTCAGTAGATGGGACATTAGATCGCTGAGTAGTAGACTCAGCTTTATTCTTTTGGACATACTATTCTTTTATGATTTTTTTGGGCAACGCCTGGTGCGACCCATGTATATTTTTGGACCTGTGTGTGTATATATATATATATATATATATATATATATATATATATATACACTTGATCTATTTCATTTCAGTAGACATGTGCGGTTGTGCTTCATGTTTCAGGAAATTCTAGGCTGCGCATTTACACCTGATTAAATGCATAATAACAAAAATCGGCTATAAGTAATACTCGGGAACTCGGGAGTCGAGTGTATGCACGACCCCCGATTTCCAGGGCGTTGCAAAGTGTCAACCATTAAAAATGTTTTGGGGGCCAGATTAGGATTGGCTACTCCCCCTGCCACCAGCCCCGTGGCTGATGGTCAGTGCTCTATGGGCCCCACCATGATATATGTGTGTTCATCCATTTTTACTGATCATTTTAGGGCTTGATCCCCAAAATGAGATAGATATAAATCTCAGGTGGACCACACCACATGAAAACAATAGTGATTGGATATCCACCTTTAAAATCGTCATAAGGCCCACTGTACTGTTTATTTGGCACCCAATCGGTTGATTAGGTCATATAGGCCCAGATTAAGGGAAAAAACAAAAACCAATTTGATCCAAAACTTCTATGGCCCGAAAATGTTTTTAATGATCGATGCTCATTCAACATTGTTTCTTGTAATGTGGTCCATTTAAGATTGGGATATAACGCGTTTTTGTTCACATACCGTCAAATGATCTATAAAAATAGATGGACGGCATGGATGAACACATACATCATGGTGGGGCCTGCAGAGCATGGACCATCAGCCATTGGCTGGTGTCAGGGGGAGTAGCCAATCCGTTTCGAATGCGGATTGGATACTAACAGGTTAAGTAGCGAGAGTGCTACTGAAGTGATGTCACCTAATTCTGTGGGTCCCACCATGATGTATGTTTTATATCCACACCGTCTATACATATTTACAGATCATTTTAGGGCATGATCCAAAGAATGAGTGAGATCCAAACCTCGAGTGGACCCCACCACAGAAAACAGTGGAGAGAATGACGTCCACCATTAAAAACTTCTAAGGGCCACAAAAGTTTTCGATGAAGCTGATATTTGTGTTTTCCCTTCTTTAATGTATGTTTTAACTTATGAACAGGTTGGATCTCAAATAAACATCACGGTGGACCTTAGGAAGGTTTCAATGGTGGGCGTCACTCTCCCCACTATTTTCTATGGTGGGGTCCACTCCAGCTTTCCATATACCTCATTCTTCGGTTCATGTCCTAAGATGATCTCTCCAAATAAATGGACGATGTGGATACAACACGTATATCATGGTGGGGCCCACATAACTTGGTGACGTCACTTCAGTCGAGAGTCTCGCTACTCAACCTGTTAGTAGCTAATCCGCGCATGCCCTAATCCTCTCTATCCTCACTGTCTCTCTCCCTAATCTCCTCCCTCTCCTCTCTGTCTCTCTCCACCCACGATTCCCCCCTCTCTACCCCCTAACCTCCCTCTCTCTCTCTTTCTCTGAGTGTGTTTGATCTAAAGAAGGGAGGAGCTGAAACGACACCCTCCCTACCCACGCACGCCCTCTCTCTCTCTCTCTCTCTCTCTCTCTCTCTCTCTCTCTCTCTCTCTCTCTCTCTCTCTCTCTCTCTTTCTGAAGCTCGGTTAAAGACTCATTCACGAACGCTGAACGCGTGGTATCTCTCTCTCTCTCTCAATCTCAATGTTGATTTAGGAATTTGGGGATTTAGTAATTTGCGGATTCCCGATTCGATGTGGAACCCTATTTAGGGAATTGGGGATTTTAGGGCTTACAGATTTAGGGATTCCCGATTCAATCTCTCTCTCTCTCTCTCTCTCTCTCTCTCTTTTTGCTTGCTTGCTCCATTAGTTTCCTTCTTTGGGTGATGACAGCTTCTTCCTTCTCTTGGGTAGAAGGCCTTTATATCTTCAACAATGACTTCTCAGGTGAAGTTGTTGAGTAGACAAATCTGAATATTATTAAATGGGCGGAATAATGTGAACTTGTGGGATGTTGCGCATGCATGTGTCATCATACACCTGCATGATTCTAATGCTTTAGTTTACCAAGAAACTAGAAAATCCAAGCAGGATATAACTGTAGTCACCATAAATCAGTGCTTGGCATTACATCTACTTCCCAAAATTGATATCCTTAATCAGTGCTTGGCATTACATCTACTTTTAGTGTATTTGGTGTGAATTGGGACCAAATACACTCTTCCAAATGTACTAACCTTACTGATTCACACGAACTACCACCAAATACATGCTCCCAAATGACCCTCTACAATTCATTTTAGGTAATTGGTGTTTTCAGTTCTTATAACCAAATGCTTATGCTAGGGGCTACATGTTCTTTGTTCAGGCTTTGAGTTCATTAGGGAATATAGCTGTTGGTATAATCAAGAGTTAAAGTCTTGATTACCACCAACCCGACTTGTAGGAATATGTTCATAAGTTGTTTTAGTATAAATAGTAGCACCTTATTTTTAAGTTTTAAATCGGGATATGGTTTGCAAGTCTTTCTTTTATAGAAGAAGCTTCTTGGCACATGTGAGGCAATTGAACGTGATATAGTGAATGGTTGCCAATGAAAGTTCATTTATGAATGGTGTGAGATATTTGGATGATATTTTCAAATTGTAGCATGAGGATGTCTGTATCTTTTCCTATCAATCTTTAATACTTAAATATAACAAAGAGTTTAAGTAATGTTTGATTTGTGATTAGTGTATTTGTGTTTGGATGTATTATGCTTAATTAAAGTGAAACCAATAGTTTAGAGTAGAGACTTAAAACAAACTGTTTCTCCATGTTTATTTTGCTCCTAATCTGGTCACTCTTCATCTAGAGAGGAACTGCACTTGTAGCATTTACAATTATAAAAGGAATTTCACCTGTCCTTGTACAATTTACTTTAATTTTACCTATATTCATGGGATGTTAACTATAAAAGGAAAGACTGAAGATTCAGTGACTAAGATTTTCCAAATTTGGGATTTTTGTGTGCGCGTGCGTGTGGCACATGTACAAACTCGGCATAACAGGGATCTTCCTTGTTCTTTACAAACAGGAATCTTGCCCTCTTATAATGGATCATTTTCTTTTGAAAGACAATTACTAAGAATGATCTCTCAATAACTTTATTAACATTACATCTACTTCCCAGAATTGATATCCTTAATCATAAAGTACATCTTCTTGTTGAGGAATAAATGCTAAATCAGGTCAATGAAAGAATACTAAATCAATCTAGTGGGCTGAGGAATAAATGATATGTGGTCTCTTCTACAACACAACTTGATACTCACCATCAACACATTGAAACAAATTTTGTGACAAAGACTTGCACTCTTGTTCACTTAGCTATCAGATGTCGACATTTATCTTGATGATAAAATCACTATAAGCATTTGTAAGAGTCATGGCTCGATCTCTTGTAAGAGTCATGGCTTGATCTCTTATTTTATGTAACCATTTCTTGCATTATTTACTAAACACTAGTCCAAAAACTTTATAAACCCATTGACTTAGCAGATATGTAAACAGATTTATATAGCTTTTTGCAATCTTAAGATAACAACACAATATAAATATCTTTCTTCAAAATTATACGTTTAGCAAAGACACTTCAGGAGCTTGTTGAAAGAATTTTTATGTACTAGCTATATTCTATTGAAAACTGATCCACATCAATACGAGTAGGGAACATAATTAGTAATTTATCTAGGTTAAAAACTTGATTGATACAACCCAAGTCAACTTGAAAACCTTTGGCCAAGTTGTTTTTATGAGTTTAAAGAGCTTATGTTATTTCCTTCCTGATTGAGGGTAATTTTTTTTTTTTTGAAGTAAATCATTTTTTTATTTTTTATTTTACTCAGAGATGTGCTTTTTAAGGACTCGATCAAGCTCTTTTGGGTTTTTACAAAGGATGGTTTTCCCTTCAATTAGACCCAAGTCTTGACTGAATTGAGTTGAGGCTGCAAGTGTTTCATGCACTCTATCGAATTTTAGACCTTCTGTATAATACTATACTCACTGCAATCTAGTCATGCGGACCTATAATCTAGTCATGCGGACCACAGGATAGATGATCTGGGTTGGATGATAGCGTAGGTGACTAGGATGCTCCTAGATGTTAATCCCAATTACCTTACCAAAAAAAAAAAAGAAAAAGAAGGTGAAGATTAGAAAGATGGACTAGAGCATTCTTGAGGATACCATGTGAAGGACATGATTAACAGCGTTAGCCAAACTACTACACCAAACTTCAAGTCCTAATTAATGGCACAAACCCTTACAATTTGCTATATTTCAGTTCATTGATCAGCCATTTGATTACTTTGAAGAGAGTCTTCAGTAGAGGCGTTCTCCACCTGCTGTTAGAGTGGAATAGATGTAATGAATGCTGTTATTTTTGTTCTACTTTACATTTAATGTATGAATTTGTGCCATTTCTGAAGGTCCATGGAAGAAAAAGAACCTGCCAGAATTTGGTATTGTCACTCAATGCATTGCGCCTCAAAGAGTCAATGACCAATGCCTGACAAATGTTCTTTTGAAGATAAATGCCAAGGTGAGCTGTCACTAAAATATCATATCCCTTCCGTATGGACTTTCAGGTGTGATCTCTCTGTCTAGCCGACAACTTCCTTTCCTTTCTTTTCAACAGCTTGGGGGGAATGAATTCCTTACTTGCAGTTGAACACTCACTTCCATTCCCCTGATTTCTGGAGTTCCCACAATCATCCTGGCACTACAAAAAAGTGAGTTTTTAGCGACGAAACTTTTAGCAATGAAACGCATTTTCTTCACTAAAGACACTTTTAGCAACGAAATAAATTTTCGTCACTAAAAGTGAACTTTTAGCGATGAAAATTTTCGTAGCTAAAAATAGTGCATTAGACTTTTAGCGACGACAATTTTCATCGCTAAATGCTCCAAACATTTTACGGTGAAGTGGAATAAATTTCTTTTAGCCTGTATGAGACTTTTAGTGACGAAACTTTTCGTCGCTAAAGACTCGGAACATTTTCTTAAACTTTTAGCGGCGAAAATGTTCGTCGCTAAAAAATACAAAAATCTTTCTACTTCTAGCAGCGAAAATTTTCGCTACTAAAAATAAACTAACATATCTTTTAGCGACGAAAATTTTCGTCGCCAAAGGTTTCTTTAAAAAAAAAAAATATTCCAATTCAAAATCCGTACAAAATTCCTGATATACACTTGTTAACAATATATTCCATCATATTCATCCTGATATACACATTTCATCATATTCACATTCACATCAAACTACATAAACTTTTAGCGGCGAAAAGTTTCGTCGCTAAAAAACACTATATAAAACTTTTAGCAGCGAAACTTTTCACAGCTAAAAATTTTCAACTTTTAGTCTTAAAACTAGACAAAAAATCTTTCTGTTTTTAGCAGCGAAAATTTTCGCTGCTAAAAATAAACTAACATATCTTTTAGCGACAAAAATTTTCGTCGCCGAAAGTTTCTTTAAAAAAAATAAATATTTCAGCTCAAAATCCGTACAAAATTCCTGATATACACCTGTTAACAATATATTCCATCATATTCATCTTGATATACACATTTCATCATATTCACATTCACATCAAGCTACATAAACTTGTAGCGGCGAAAGTTTTCATCACTAAAAAATACTATATAAAACGTTTAACAGCGAAACTTTTCGCGGCTAAAAATTTTCAACTTTTAGAAAAAATATTTCTATTTTTAGCAGCGAAAATATTCGCTGCTAAAAATAAACTAACATACCTTTTAGCGACGAATATTTTCGTTGCCAAAAGTATCTTTTTTAAAAAAAAATATTCCAGCTCAAAATTCGTACAAAATTCCTGATATACACCAGTTAACAATATATTTCATCATATTCGTCCTGATATACACATTTCATCATATTCACATTCACATCAAACTACATAAACTTTTAGCAGCGAAACTTTTCGTCGCTAAAAAACACTATATAAAACTTCTAGTAGTGAAACTTTTCGTGGCTAAAAATTTTCAACTTTTAGCTTAAAAACTAGACAAAAAATCTTTCTGTTTTTAGCAACGAAAATTTTCGCTGCTAAAAATAAACTAATATATCTTTTAGCGTCGAAAAGTTTCGTCGCCAAAAGTTTCTTTTTAAAAAAAAATATTCCAGCTCAAAATTCGTACAAAATTCCTGATATACACCTGTTAACAATATATTCCATTATATTCATCCTGATATACACATTTCATCATATTCACATTCACATCCATCTAAACCCAAACTACATAAACTACATTCATCCAAACACAAACAATCTTATCTGTATCACATTCATTCACGCATAAATACATATAAACTTAACATAAACAAATAAACAAAAAATCACAAAGATGAAGGCGGAGGTAGTGGGGCATCGGTGGGTAAGCGTGCAGCGAAAGCCTGAAACATCTCCGTCATCCGTCGCTCATGCTCCACCCGCATCTCCTACATCCTCCTCTCCTGCTCCTCCCTCTACCTCACCAACTCCTCCTTCATCCTCCTCTGCCTTGCCAACTGATCATCTATCCTCCTCTCATGTTCCTCCCTCTGCCTCTCCTGCTCCTCCCTCTGCCTCGCCAGCTCCTCCAGGTTTAGGTTTAGGTTTAGGTTCAAGTTATAAGTATAGGTTTTGGGATTTGAGAATAGGTTTAGGGTTTAGGGTTTAGGAAATCGGGTTTGGGTTCAGGATCGGGTTTAGGTTTGGGTTTCAAGTTTAAGCGTAGGTTAAGGTTAGGGAGTTGAGATTAGGATTAGGTGTAGGTTTAGGTTTAGGGATTTGAGAATACATTTAGGTTTTAGGTTTATGTTTAGGTTTTAGGTTTTAGGTTAAGGTTTAGGTTTTTGGTATAGGTTACTGTTAGGTTATAGGTTATAAGTTTAGGTTATAGGTAATAGGTTTAGGTTACCAGTTTAGGTTACAGGTTATAGGTTTAGGTTATAGGTTATAAGTTTAGGTTATAGGTTTAGGTTTTGGTTTTAGGTTTAGGTTAAGGTTATAGGTTTAGGTTCGGTTTAGGTTTAAGTTATAGGTTCTAACTTTGGAAATTGAGAATAGGTTAAGGTTTAGGTTTAGGAAACTGGGTTCGGGGTCTGGATCAGGTTTAGGTTTGGGTTTTCAAGTTTAGGTTTAGGTTTAGGTTAGGGAGTTGAGATTAGGATTTAGTGTAGGTTTAGGTTTAGGGATTTGAGAATACATTTATGTTTTAGGTTTTAGGTTTAGGTTTTAGCTTATAGGTTTAGGTTATAGGTTTTGGTTTTGGTTTTAGGTTTAAGTTATAGGTTAAGGTTAGGTTTAGGTTTAGGTTATAGGTTATAGCTTTGGGAATTGTGAATAGGTTATGGTTTAGGTTTAGGAAAATGGGTTTGGGTTCGGGATCGGGTATAGGTTTGGGTTTTCAAGTTCAGGTTTAGGTTTAGGTTATAGGTTATAGCTTTGGGAATTGTGAATAGGTTATGGTTTAGGTTTAGGAAAATGGGTTTGGGTTCGGGATCGGGTATAGGTTTGGGTTTTCAAGTTCAGGTTTAGGTTTATGTTAAGGAGTTGAGATTAGGATTTGGTGTAGGTTTAGGTTTAGGGATTTGAAAATAGGTTAAGGTTTAGGTTTAGGAAATTGGGTTCGGGTTCTGGATCGAGTTTAGGCTTGGGTTTTCATGTTTAGGTTTAGGTTTAGGTTAGGGAGTTGAGATTGGGATTTGGTGTAGGTTTAGGTTTAAGGATTTGAGAATAGGTTAAGGTTAAGGTTTCGGTTTAGGAAATCGGGTTCTGGTTCGGGATCGGGTTTAGGCTTGGGTTTTCAAGTTTAGGTTTAGGTTTAGGTTAGGGAGTTGAGATTGGGATTAGGTGTAGGTTTAGGTTTAGGGATTTGAGAATAGGTTAAGGTTTGTGTATAGGTTTATAGGTTTTAGCTTTTAGGTTTAGGTTTTGGTTTTAGGTTTAGGTTAAGGTTATAAGTTTAGGTTATAGGTTATAGGTTATAGGTTAAGGTTTAGGTTA
>JAJHSJ010002001.1:0-37178 GCA_021015155.1 Magnolia officinalis
TTGAATGTAAGATCATGATTATGATATATACATGAATGTTCTATATTGTTGAAATTAAATTCTAATGAGTAGAAATATACCATTGATCATCCCAAGTTTCTCATGGTATATATGTTCATACTGAACATCGAACCTCATAAAATATACTTCTAAGAACTCGATCACGATGAAATTTTCTAAACAAAAAAGGATTCAACACTCGCAACATACCCCAAATTGTGCAACTTCACCTAATGAGATTCATAATTTGATCGTCTGATTGTGAGATCACCCATTCATTCATGTTCAGACACCTAAAGGATCCTCGAAAACTATTAATTTATAATTTTGGGACCTTCAAGCTGCGATTATGGCATGATCTGACTTTCGAATTCAAATTGAACTTCATATAGTCGTTCAACTAAGAATTCAAATTTTAGAAGTTAATTTTGCATATTTAGTCAAAATTATTTATTTTTAGTAAATTATAGTTTTGTTATTTTTAGGGTTAGAAGTAGTCCAATTGTACTTAAAAGTTCTTGTTTTAGTCATCTAAAAGAGTTTAAGTCAATTTTAAATTTATTAATTATTATTTAGTTAGCTTTTTATGAATATAAGGTTTAGGGCTTATATAGTTTATCTGAATTTATTTATAAAAGGAAGGCAGTGAAATTCTTTAGCATATTCACATAAATCAACTTTAATATTCCAAATTAGTAATACATATATGATATTTGATGGAATGATTGCAATAAGGCCACTGAAATATATATTTTAGCCAAAATGGGAAAATTTGAGCCTTAGGTGGGCCGCAAATATAAGGATCATAAATAAGCCATTGACTGACTCTTTTAACCATCCATTTAGATGGCAAACGTTTGGACAGTTACAGTCATTCTATATATGTGAATTTAGTATTGCAGTCAATGTTAAGATTGTTTTGGGATATCATCAAAGTGCCACATATACAGTGGATTAGTAGTTAGGGACTATGCATGTGTCAAAACGGCACACCTGTGCTGGATCTAATACATCCATCTGGTAAGCTCAAAAATGAAAATATTCTTGTTTGTCATAAACCCAACTCAAAACCTACATCCAGAGAACATGCCATGCTTCAGGCAACACAATCAGTCCCACCAATGGCCTGAAATAATATGGCAAACAGTCGAATTTCAATAGAGGAAACCCTACTGGTGAGAATCAATAGACGGATGGGATGAGTAGGTCGGTGGAAGCTGTCTGAATCGGAGAAGTTGGCTGCAATTTCGCGGCATTGAAACTGTGTAAGCTGTCCAAAATAATTACAACCCACCCACCTGTCTCTGTCTCTGTCTCTCCTCTGTCTTTTCCCATTATCAATGCAACTACTCAACGGTCGTGATAAACTCCGATTTGGGGTCCACCGAAATTACATCCCAGATGCTCTCTGCCAGCTAGCCTCTAATTTTTGGTTGTGTCCTGCCCCTGCTGGACAATAATCTGCCCAGGAAGGGCTCTGTGGGGCCCACCGTGGTATATGGGTTTTAATCCACGCTCTTCGTTCATTTTACGAGACCATTTTAAGGATATCAACCGAAAAAGAGGCGGATCCAAAGCTCAAGTTGACCACATAGTAAGATTGAACGCTTACTATTAAAAACTTCTTGGGAATTGATCAACCTGATATTTGTATTTACTCTTCATCCAGGTCTATACGCCTCATGAACAGTTTGGATGCCAAATAAATATTACTGTTTTCCTTATCACTGCTGCTTTCAGTGGTGTGGTCCACTTGAGTTTTGGATCAGCTTCATTTTTTTAGTCGTATCTAAAATGATTTGGAAAGATGGATAGATGGAGTGGATAAAATCCATACGTCATGGTGGGCCCCAAGAAGTTTTTAAGGGTAGTCGCTTAATCCCCACTATTTTCTGTAGTGGGGTTCACTTAAGCTTTGGATATACCTCATTCTTTGTCTCACGCCCTAAAATGATCTTTCCAAATGGATAGTCGGTGTGGATTTAACACATAGTTCATCGTGGGGCCTACAAAAGTGGTGAAGTCACTCATTCCAGTGTTGGAAAAGTAATTTGTCTTGTGTGTAATCGACTAATGTGAAATCCAATCCAACCATGTGATTCATCCCATGTTAGATATAAGGCCAAAAATCAAACCTACCCATAATTCAAGTTGATCATATGATTGGGTCCTTACTCTTGCCCGGGTGGTAGACTCCTAGGAGTTTCAACTCTCGGTCAAGGGTTCGAGTACCCATAGGTGGTGAGATTCCACCCCCGTGAGTGTGTGGGGGTGTGTGTGTGTGTAAAATTTAGAAAAAGAAAAAAAGAAAAAAAAAGTTGATCATATGATTGAAAACTAGAGGTGGGCATCGAGCCGAGTCGAGTCGAGGTCGGCCAAGCTTGGCTTGGGTTGTCCATGATGTACTCGAGTTCGAGCTCGAGCTCAACATTGAAGCTTGGCTTGTTTGCCAAAGTTGTCGAGTCGAGTTCGAGTCGAGCTAGTGGTTCGAGTCGAGTCGAGTTTATCTCGAGTCGAGTTTGAGCTTATTGGGTGAGAGAGTAATGAATTTTGTTCTTGATCCTCCTCCATTAATGAAAAATTCAAAAATCTTAAGAGAATCAAAGCAAAACCCGATAAAAAAAGCAGACAAAGCTTTGAATCGGATAAGGAAACTTGTAAGAACCGATCTGTTCTTGATCTTCTTCCACCAGTAGAAATCTAAGTATTAAAAAAGAAACAGAGCCAAACACATATCAAAAATCCAAGTAAAGAGCTCTAGCCAATCAGATCATTGGATTTCCTTGAAGCTCTAACAAATCTGAGAAGAACCCATCTTGAATTTCTCGCCTAAGAAGTAGATCTCAAGAGATTGAAATTATACTATTGTGGAGCTGAAATGAAAACTGGTGGTGGTGGTCGGGGCGGCGTGCGGCTAGCAGTGAGCAGAGAAAGAGAAGAAAGGGAAAGGGAAGGGGGTGCGTGCGGTCGAGTAGAAACTCTAGGGATTGTTTTTTATTTTTTTATTTTTAAGTATAACTTAAAATATTAATATAATATATTATATATATATATATATATAATATATTATATATAAAATATATATAATATTAATATATTTATTATCGAGCTGAGTCGAGCTCGAGTTCGAGCTGAGTCAAGCTCGAGTACGAGCTTTGAGTCGAGTCGAGTCCAGTTGAAATGCCCCCTGGTCGAACTTGGCTTGAACTCAACTCGAGCTTCAAATAATTAGCTTGGCTCGGCTCGAATTGTCCATTCAAGCCGAGTCAATCCGAGCTGACTCGAGCCAAGTCGAGCGAGTTTTTCGAGCTAGCTTGACTCGTGAACAGCCCTATTGAAAACAATACACATGAAAAGCTAACTTTTTTTTTTTTTTTTTTTTCTTTTGGGGTTAGTTTGTTAGTGCACACCCATGTCAGTACACACACTCCTTGTTAACCACCCCCACTAAGGATCGATACCAAAGACCTCAAGTATTGGAACGAGGTATCTCCGCTCAGTCTGCCAGTTGAGCAATGGATCTAGGTGTACACGAAAAGCTAACTTGACAACTGTTTTTATTGGTGTCACACTTGAATAACTAATTAGCCTATTTTTTGTTAATTAAGCTAATCTTTTGGTGTATTATTTAATAGTTAGAGTGGATTTCACATATACCCTTATAAAAATTAAGGGTGGATATCTCTCTTTCAACTGTTTCCATTGATACAGCACACTCGAGTCACTTTTCAGCCTAATTATTTTTGATCGGACAAGTGTATCTCAGGTACACATCAAAATGGGCCCTTAAAATTAAAGTAAAGGCAGTGTCGTTCGGGCAAGTGTATATCAAATACACATCAAAACTGGACTCTAAAAAATAAAGGTGGTGTCGTTCTCGTCGGATTGCTTGTGACCGCAGGGCTATGTGGAGCCCATAGAGATGTCTGTGACAAATCAACTCCCTCCATCTGTTTTACAAGAGCATAATTGGACAGGATTCTAAAAATAAGGTAGATTAGATCTAACTAAAACCTATGTAGGCCGTACCACATGAAACAGTGGGGATTGTTCGCTTAGAAGTGATAGAAGTTTTGTATGAGGATAATATTTGTGCTTACATTTTATCTGAGTGGTAATAACCCTGTGAACTGTTTGGATGACATATAAACACCATGTTCAGCTCTAAGAAGGTTTCAACGGTGGACGTTGCCATTCTCACTCTTTCATTTGTTGTTGCTCATCTCAGTTTTGAATGTGCCTGATTTTGAGAGTCTTGTTCTACTGTTGTATTTTAAAACAGATGAAGGGAGTGTATTTTTCGCAGACATCTCTGTGGAGCCCACATAGACCCGGGTCACAAGTATCCCTTTGTCCGGTGGCACTTTTCTCTAGAGTTATGATACACGTGTTTTGACGTCGCAAAGTTAGTGAGCCTGATCGTGATGTATTTATTATATCCACACCGTCCATTTATTTTTCAAGATAATTTTAAGTTGTGAGCCTAAAAGTGAAGTAAATCTAAAACTCAAGTAGCCCATACCGTAAAAAAAAAAAAAAAACAGTGGGGATTGAATGACTACCGTTGAAAACTTCTCAAAGTCATAGAAGTTTTGGATCAACCGTGGGAGTTATTGTCTCCACTTCTTGCTGTGGTGTGGTCCACTTGAGCTTTGGATATACCTCATTTTGAGGTCATGCCCTGAATTGTTTTGAAAAAAAATGGATGGATGGTGTGGATATAACACATACATTATGGTGGGCCCATAGAACTTTAACAATGTCAACACAACACCGACTTAAGTGTTGTGTGGCCAGGGTACTAACGCGGTAGCTGGTTTTTCCCTCACCGTAGGGCCCACCTTCATGTATGTGTTTCTACCTCCATGATGTTCATCATTTTTTCCGGTTCATGGTGGAAAAAATGAAGTACATCCAAATCTTAAGTGGACCACACCGCTGGAAACATGGTGAGTGGCCATTAGAAACTACTTGGGGCCACAAAATGTTTTGGATCATGGTTGATATTTGTGCTTTCCTTTCATCTAGTCCTGGTTGGTTATTCGTTAGCACGGGTTTAGCTTACGATGTGTTTGGAAGCCCTCGGCCAAATGAGTATTTCGCAGAGAGCCGGCAAGGGATTCCATTAATAATTGGCGGTTTTGATCATTTGGCACAACTTGATGAATTTAATAGATCCTTTTAGGAGGCCTCAATGACCATATATCAAACTTATCCAATTTTTATAATGTGATGGTTGACTATTCACAGACTAGTTGTACCTACCGTTATTTTTTTGAAGTTAATATCAGTAATGCAGTTCATCCAACAATAAAATTAATACGAACTATAGAGCCATGACACAATCAAACCCGAACGAACAAAATGTTGAATTGAATCGTACCAGTCTCTACTGGGAGTTATTGGCAAATAATCATTACTTCTTAGGCCTTGGGAAGTTTTCAATAGTAGATATTTAATGTTATGGTGTGGTCTAATTGATATATAGATATGCTCTTTGGTTCCATGCACCAAAATAATTCTAAAAACTAACAGACGGCATGATATACTACATCAAGGTGGGGCCATGGTCTTGGTAGCACCCATTAAAATGTTACCCATAAAACACTCCCACCATTAGATGCCACACCAAAAGTTAGCCGGAGAATCAAAAGGTAGACCCATACATGATTCAAGTGAGTCCTGGGAAATGTTTGGAGGGTGAACCTTTCCAATATACCTTTTTCAATTGTATAATTTACTTGAATCACTGACTGGATCCAACATAAGTGACTCACCTGATACGTGATGGTTGGGGTGGATTTCATATTTAATAACAGGGTGGGCCTAACCATGCCATAAACTCTTTTTTCCTTTTTGAAATAACTTTTCTAGACAACGTTTATGAACATTAGTTAGTCTAACTTAAACATACAATGATGCCTTTTCAAAATGAGTCTATCAAGTAGAAGTGGATTGGCTGTTGTACCACATACCACCAATATGTCCGGCATGTTGAGTTCACAAAGTTATATGTGTCCCATCATGAGGTATGTGTTATATTCAAACTGTCTGTCCATGTTATATCTAAACCGTCTGCCCATTTAGAGAGATGCCATATGTCTTGAGCCAAAAAATAAGACAGATCCAAAGATAAAGTGAACCACACTACAAAAAGCAGTGAGAGAATGAATCGTCTACCATTGATACCCTTTTGGGGGTCACAGAAGTTTTGGATATAAATGATATTTGTTTTTCCTCTTCGTCCAGGTCTGCGTGACATTATGAACAGATTGGATGGCAAGTCTATGAATATTTAAACGGTGAGAATCATTGTCCCTACTCTTAATTTTGTGTCTGATCCACTTGATTTTAGATACTACTCATTTTTGGGATAATAGTAGAAAATGATTTCTCCATGTGGATATAATAAATACATCAATGTGGGCTCATATAAATTTGATATCCTTTGAACCGTTTGTAAAGCTCGAGCTCGATGAGCGTCAGAGCTCGTCTTCGCACGACACGTACCCACATCAGCCAGGTCGGTGGTGTGTGGTACACCAGCCAATCCGCTTCCCTCTTTCATGTCAGAGAAGAGGCCCATTTAAACACGAACTCCTAATGTAAGTATATTGCAATGGCTAGGTAAAAAGAGGATGATGTATGCGAGAAAATGCAGACATGGAGGACATCGAAGATGTGTATTTGGTGGGACCCAACATCAGGTTGGGCAGGTAGGCCACATTATCTATAGAGTGGAAGCTGAGGGAGGGGACCCACCATTGCAACTGTGATAAACTTCATGCAGTGGGTAAGCACGTAAGAGTAGAGAAGAGGTATGCAAAAACCCACATGCCAAAACACCCCATTTTAATTAGCAAGCAATGGAGCAAGTGGTGTCCAAGCTTGAGTTAATCCAGGCCATTGGTGGGGTCAGTTGTGGCTCAACAAACATAGACTATTCATGGAAAGTATATGAATTCAACAGGAGGATCACAACGTTTGGATGAAGAGAAAAGCAACAAAGAAGGGAAGAATGTCAGCATTCGAATGGAAGTAGGGAAGATGGTTAAAAAAACAAAACAAAACAGAGGGGAGTTTTATATGTTCTCCAAATTGATTATTCCCAACGAACGTTTGGTGGGTAACATACATATCTTATGAGTTTTCTATTTTGCCTTAACTGTATCTATTTTGCCTTAACTGTATCTGGTGGGCAGGCATTCAAAACTTCAACTGCACTCTCTCTCTCTCTCTCTCTCTCTCTCTCTCACACACCTATTGATCTTTTTATCCTTTCACACACTCACACACCCATTTTGTAAATTGCAATCTTCTCTCCTTTAGAATGATATAAATTTACACACCCAAAAGAGAAGGGGAGAGAGAGAGAGAGAGAGAGAGAGAGAGAGAGAGAGAGAGAGAGAGAGAGAAGATGGAAGTGCAAGTGGAAGAGAGCTGGGAGGAGTTGAGGGAGAGTTTTAGAAGTAGGAGGACAAGGAGTGCTGCTTGGAGGAAATCCCAACTGCGGGGTCTTTTGAGGCTCTTGCACGATAAAGAAACTGACATTTTCAATGCCATGAAAGATGATCTGGGCAAGCACCCCACAGAAACTTACAGAGATGAGGTTAGACTGAGAGAGACTGATTATATGCTTCTTTTCTGCTTCTCTTCCTCTTTTTAACGTTATGGTGATGCTCTCTTTCCATATATATATATATATTTTTGCTAGGTTGGAATTCTAGTAAAATCTCTCAATCTCACATTGACTTGTTTGGATAAATGGATGGCAAGTTCAAAGGTTAGTGTTTCTTAACTTTCCAATCACAATTCAAGGGAAATGATACTTCCACCCCATAATTATGTATGCTTACACCCATTTTTTCCCTACTTGGGCACCAAAAGTGTACTTTCCTGTTACCAAAAGCTAAAAATAAAATAAAATTGGATGTGTGAATCCATTCTGAAAACTGAAAATTACAAGAGACATTGAGTGAATAAAACTGAGGATCATATCAGAGAGAAATGTACAAAGAAAGAAGTTTGGTGATGATATGGGGATGGTCCATTTTGACTAAGTTTTTAGTGGGTTTATATTATATGGCGGGCCCCATATCTCATCAATGTTCAATCCTAACCGCTGTATGTTTGATTTGGAGAGAGAAAAAGATCTCAATTAAGGGGTCGTTTGGATGCCCGTATGTGGGTCAAGTTGTAAATGATTTACAGGTAAATCATTTACACTGTGTTTGGATGGCCTTTTTTGCCTGTAAAATCATTTACTGGCTGTAAATGATTTACAACATTTACCCCATCTCATTTACCGGCAAAAAGTTTGAATTTCATTTACAGGCTCTCCATTTATAGCCATGGCTATAAATGGAAAGATTGGCTCTCCATTTACAGGACTTAAACAATTTACAGGCTATCCAAACATAAACAATCATTTACCTGTAAATCATTTACAGCTTAAAGCCAAACATGCTGTAGATGATTTACACCTGTAAATCATTTACAACTTAAACCATATACAGGCATCCAAGCAACCCCTAAATGGTAAATTCCTTTTATTACTAGGGTAGCATGGTATAGTGATTGATTATAATAAAGAGTATGGTTTTGGCTTGGCAGGTTCATGTGCCTTTGGTTGCATTTCCCACATCAGGTGAAATTGTGCCTGAACCTCTTGGTGTTGTTCTCATTTTCTCCTCTTGGAATTTCCCCTTGGGTATTCTCTAACTCCCTTCCCCATTACTACTTACTACCATGGTTTAAAAACCTAAAAACTCTTTTAAATCGACGTTCAATCAGGTCTGGTTGAGCCAAACACTCAACCACATCTTTACATGACTTGTCTTTGTACTTTATAATTGAACTAAAAATATTTTAGAGTAGCAAATAGAAACAAACATTTAAATATATTCTATTTAGGTAAAAAATAAAAATTAAAAAAAATAATAAAAAAAAAGGGAAGAAGAAAAGAAGAAGAAGAAGAAAAAAAAGATAAAATGATGCATTGGCTGAGGTCTGCTGTTTGGAGATGCTTGCTTCCTTTGGTAAGCTTATGACTCAAAACTCACCAGCTATTTTTAGCTTAAAAAAGCGAAGAGTTGACTATGAAGATTACTTGGCTTGAGTCACCATGAGTGGCGTCAACTCTATCGAGTTAACAAGTAGGCTCGACAAGTTGGAACTGAGTCACAGGCACGAGTGAGTTTCCTAATGGCCCAGATCTGAATTTCATCATGTTGAGTCAACTCATCTGAGTTTGAATCAGAGAGTTTAAAACTATTCACCCCACATGGTTTTATTCAAACAACATGGTTCGTACAGGGTTGGCATTGGATCCGGTGATAGGCGCCATAGCTGCAGGAAATGCAGTGCTTCTAAAGCCTTCAGAACTGGCTCCTGCATGTTCTTCATTTCTAGCAAAGAACATTCCATTGTATTTGGATAGCAAAGCCGTTAAGGTGGTGGAAGGTGGTGCAACCATTGCCGAACAACTCCTCAACAAGAAATGGGACAAGATCTTTTTCACAGGTGCATTTCAGAACATGTAAATTTAATAAAAAAAATTCCAATCAATTAGTAAGTGCTAACACATTACCTATCAACTTCAGGGAGTGCTCGAGTTGGACGGGTCATCATGTCCGCAGCTGCGAATCATCTGACTCCTGTTACGCTCGAGTTAGGTGGAAAATGCCCTGCAATCCTTGATCTCAGTTCCATCTCTAGCTCTAGGGACAGAGCGGTATTTATCTCTACTCATTGGTTTACTAACTTAGCCTTAAAATCCCTATCCTCCTCCCATTGTTTTTTGCTCTATTTGAAGTTAGGGGTGAAAATGGGACCATATGGTCCTCGATCCAGTTCGTTTTGTGCATGTATACAGTAAGTCTTGATGCTAATTGGTCTTGGCCATGAATTTAGTTTCTAAACCCTCTATACCAATGAGTCTGTACCTGGGCAGATGGCCTGCTTCAATGCCCAAGCATTTAACACCATCATGCCTGGATCCAAGGCTCGGGGGCTGGATCTGGACTAGTCTCTAGCAGATAGAATTGCAACCTAATTAAAATGTGCAATTGTCCAATGAGAAATACCACCCATAGCAAGAAGTTCACTATAATGAATCTCGTCTAGCACTGAAACTTTTATCATGAGATATTCTGAATCAGTCCCCATTATGGATGCATAGAAGATCTCTCTGTAAAAGAAAATAGATTTAACAAAAATGTGGGTGTATTAGCTACATCATCGCGTGTTTATCATTCCAAATTGTCTTTCCATTCTGCATTTGTCTGAAGGCGGCTATAAAGCGGGTAGTGAGTGGAAAATATGGCCTCTGCAGCGGGCAAGCATGTGTAGGAATTGATTATCTGATCGTGGACGAGAAGCACGCTTCTGCAGTGGTACTTTTTTTTTTATATATATATAAATATTAACAACAACATCAATCTGATTTATTTTCCAATGAGAATGTAGTCAATAAGAATAATCTACACTGATTTCTTCAATCCTTCACAGATTGATTCCATGAAGGAGCGCATCAAGAAGTTATATGGCGATAAACCATGGGAAAACAACAGCATGTCAAGGATTGTCAACAAGAACCATTTCAGGAGGCTAAGGAATCTCATAGAAGATCCAGCGGTTGCTGCTTCCATAGTTCATGGTGGTTCCATGGATGAGGCAAATCTGTAATTCCCCAAACCCCTTCTTTGTTGTCTTCTCGTTTCCTTCTTATCCTCGTCTAGTGTTACATTGTCACCTATTAGTTGCTTTCTGAACCATACATATCTGGAGATGGAAAACCTGATCTTACAATGGGTTTGATGTTTTCCTTCCCCCTTTTCCCCTTATCCCATGCTGTTGAAAGAACCCAACAATCATAGCCATCTAATGGCAGACATTAGCTCATTGAATGTGGACTGTTAGTACTAATTCTTTTCTAATATGTGACTGATTTTCTAAATGGTGAGATTTCCTGTCCTGGGCCTGTCTATGTTGGGGTCTGTAGGATAGTAGAGTGCGTGCGCATATGTATGTGCATCTGGGTGTTTGGAATTTTATATGTATAAGAATTAAGAAATCTCATTTATAGGGGTGATGTTTTCTTCTATTTAGATAATGGGCAGATTTATGCATACTTGGGGAAAGGATGAATGCACTGGAATTGAAACAAGAATGCTCAGTTTATTGAATCTCTCTAATATTTCTGTAGGTTCATTGAGCCAACAATCTTGTTAGATCCTCCATTAGAAGCTGAGATCATGACAGAAGAGATCTTTGGGCCATTCCTTCCAGTAATAACGGTAAGAAATCTTCTCTAATGCACTGATCCCAAAGTATAGCTATGCATAGTGATTTATCCTTTCAGTGAAGAAGAAAGATTCAGTTAAGCTCTGGACCCAATCCATTTGATATAGAATAACTTTGAGTTTCTTTCATACAGGTAAAGAGAATTCAAGATAGTGTTGATTTTATAAGCTCTAGGCCCCAGCCTCTTGCTATTTATGTGTTCTCGAATGACGAAACACTTAGGAGACGGGTGATAGCAGAGACATCCTCTGGAGGGGTGACATTTAATGATGCCATTATCCAAGTAATCCGTCGTCTGTCTCTCTATCCCTCTTGTCTTCTTTCCAATTCTTGCAGGATTTTATAAATATTCATGCCTTGTTTCATTACAATTGTAGTTTGCATGTGACACACTACCCTTTGGAGGCGTTGGCCAGAGCGGTTTTGGGAAGTACCATGGGAAGTTCTCGTTCGACACATTTAGCCATGGAAAGTCAGTGCTTAGGAGGAGCTTGAAAACTGAAATGAGCTTTGGGTACCCACCATGGACTGATCACAAACTCCCATTCCTCAGAGCAGCTTATAATTTTGATTACATTGGAATATTTCTTCTGTTGATTGGGTTGAAGAGAAAGTAATGGAAACCCAATTTCAAGTATCTATTTGCTTAAAAAACATAAAAGATATGTACCTGACCATTAAGGCATATGGTATGTTTCTATCTATTTGCTTATGGGTAGAAGACAATTGAAATGTATCTTTCACATTAGTTATAGTTTCTTCTCTTTCTTGCATGTAGTAATCATACAGTGTGATCGATTTTAGCACCCTTATAGTCTTTCTTGTGTGAGTAAGAAAATGCAGTGACTCAGCCCTTCCACTGGACACAACCAAGGGCTCAATTCTAGCTTGTTGTGTTGAATTCATTATATTAGGAAATCCCCATTCAAACAGATCTTCTTGCTGTAATACTCTGTATAATAGGCAATTTCCAATTTACAGGAAATTCTTTCTTTTTTATCTCCTAGATTTAGGATCTGATTAGAGATCTGATATTCATCACAATCTAAAAGGTTTAGACATAAGAAAAATCATTCACCTTCTCCAAAATTCATTTTTTCCATTTTTTTTTTTTTTTTTCGCATTAGAGGAGAAATGGCGTCATCATTGCATGGAGGACTCTGATCATTGTACATATACAGTTGTATGTACAAATCTATACATACAAAGATAAGTAGATATCTGTTACTGTTTAGAAACATACATTATACATGGTGCTCCTTACATATATTTCACTGTTCTCAATGAAATAGACAAGAATAAAACCTGCAATGTGGCCCCTATTTTCAGTAGCATGGGAAGCTACTTCAATGGCTCAGCACCATTGACACCATTGCTAACAGGGTCACTGCAGACCTTGCATTTTCATTGAGTCCTGATATCAGATATTGCGCAAGCTGCGTCTTGCTAAGGTGGAGTAACATATCCACTAGTGTAAATCATTAGCCCAGTTGTCAATAGGGACACTAACATGTTGGGTGAACGGCAGAATCACACAGAGATAAATCTAGGATAGCGATCCAAAATCACCAAGAAAAAGGAAGAAGAACACAACGATTTAACATGGAAAACCATTTCGGGAAAAAATCACGGCACAAAGTGACAGAAATTCACTATGAAAGCAGAAATTACAAAGAGAGAAGGCTTATCCAATTCAAACAACCTCGAATCTCACCCTTGCTCCACCCTTTTGAAACCCTAGAACTATTTAGAAACCCTTAGAATAATTCTCAATCCCGTTTATACCCATATTTATAGCCTATGGGAGAATCCCAAACAAAATCAGAAACAAATTTTGCAGATACGGCGGATTCGCAAAATTCTGCGCAAAACGTTCAATGTCATCGAACGCCCTTCGATGGCATCGAAGCCGCGTCGATGACATCGAACTAACACCCAAATTGTCTAAAGACAAAACCTGATTTTCCGTAAAATCTCAATTGCATCAATCCATGTTCGATGTCATCAAAGGTTCATTCGAACATCCATTGATGGAATCGGAAAAAGTGCCCAGATAGGTCAGCGACCAACTGGAGAAAATCTGGAAAATCTCGATGGGATCGAGCACTGTTCGATGTCATCGAAGGTGACATCGAACAAACTGTCAATGACATCAACAGACCTGAATCTAACTTGATTTAAGACATCAAATACAACATAACATTCATTTGATGGATGGTTAGAATCATCCTGTCACTATGATCAATGGGCCATGCTCCATTGTAATTGCAGCACAACAGGAACACCTGAAGTTGGGTCTTGGCCCAATCGCCAATAGAGACACTAACATTCATTTGATGGATGGTTAGAATCGTCCTGTCACTATGATTGATCTATGGGCCATGCTCCATTCTCATTGGAGAATAGTAGGAACACCTGAAGCTGAGTCATGGAAAGCTGCTGATATAAACTTTGTTTGAAGTTGGAATCAGTTTTCCATGGAAGATGCCAAGAAAGAATGAAATACCCACGTGGTCAAAATCAATGAATCGAACAGGAAAGCTAATGCTACGGCAGCCATCGATCCATTGCTTCCTCTGTATATATATATATATATATATATATATATATATATATATATATATATATATATATATAACTTTCATACTCCGCAAGAGTGCGATATGCAGGTAGTAACAAGTGTACACATGGCCCAATTATTTCGCGGATCATAAATTCATAATTAACTAATTTAGTTGTCTAGCTAGTCGATAGATGTCCATTTAATGTACACTTCGAAATGAATAAAATATCTAATGGTCTGAATTAATCAAACTGGATTCCACATATCAGAGATTTGGATTATTCGAATAAATATATTTTTTCTGCAGACATCTTATTTATAGAGGTTCCTGTAATTTGGACGGCTTAATTAGGCTTAATGCATTCCACAAGTACAATTTCTAAGCACCTGAGTATCAACCAATCGTACTTCCAGAGTATATATATAAAAAAAAAATCTCCCCTTACAAAATATATACTTAGACTGGTCCATAATTTGCATGAACCGTCAATAGTTTCAGCACGGCGCACAAAAGGTTGAAAAGGGGGAGCGGATTCGGTCAAGTCGGGACCTGACCGTCGTGACGGTAGGGTCCACCTTGATGTATGTGTTGAATATCCTCACCGTCCATCCATTTTTCCTGGTCATTTTTGGACGTTGGCCTAAAACTAAAGCAGATCCAAATCCTCAGGGGGACCACACCATAGGAAACAGTGGACATTAAACGCCCATCATTAAAAACAACCTAAGGCCCACCGTGATTTTTATTTTCCATCCAACCTGTTGATAAGGTCACACATACCTGGATGAAGGGAAAAACACAAATAACAGCTTGATCTAAAACTTTTATGGCCCACAAGAAGTTTTTAATGGTCAATCACCACTGTTTCCTGTGGTGTGGTCCACCTGAGACTGGATGCTTCAGTTTTGGTCCCAGGTCCTTTTAAAAAAAAAAAAAAAAAAAAAGCTGGAAAACAGATGGCGGTGTGGATGTACAACAAAGTGGGCCCACGGTCACGGCGTGACAGAATCTGAGTCTTTGGACTATATTAAAATAAAAAAAAGGAAAAAGGGAATGCGGATAAAGATAGGGGCGGCGTCGGCTGTACAAGTCAATCTGGATTAACATAACTAATCCACGTCTGTTTATGGAATTTTTACGGTTTATTATTCATGAAACATTGGAATTCTGGGACCATAGTTTCGGAGGTTTTTGGTGGGTGGGTCTAATCTAAGCCGTTCAATATATACTTTTTGACTTTATTTCAGATATCTTGCCTTGTCCACGTTTCTCCATCTTACAAACTAATTGTAAGTAGAGATGCCCATGGGTCGGCTTTGGACTGCGTCTGACCCACAACCCATTACCCTTTGACCCAACCCAACTCAACTAAAATTCATCAACCCAAACCCAACATTGTAAATGGGTCAGACTATTAACCTGACCCAACTCAACCCAATCAAACCAAGGTTTCAGAATGGAACAGGACACTGTGGCTAACTGGCTATGTACAACTTAGCTCAGACAGTTGATATACATTTATTTTAAAAAAAATAAAAATCATCAATACTTTTTCTTCTATATATTGTTTGGGGTTCTAGGACTGGATGTGTCAGGTTGTCTAGCTTAACCAATTGATCACCTATATGGGTGGGTCAAGTCGGGTAGGGTTTAAGTTTTAACCCAAGCCCAACCCATTTGCTTAAATTGGTCATATTTCTAGACCAAGCCCATACCAACCGCCTGGACCAATGTCAAAAACAGGTTGAGCCAATAGACCTGTGGGTCAACCCTACTCATTGTCATCCCTTAATTGTGAGAGCAAAAATGTCCCAAACCTATCTGTCTTATATATATAGTAGTGATTTGCATGTTTTGTCCACCAACCAACCAGTTTGGATGATACTTTCCGTCAAGTTTTAAAAGTATGGTCCGAATGCATTTTACAATACCTACCAATATCCACCTGATGCAGGGCGCCACTGGACAATACGGCCCGGCCTCACCCAAGCCAATGTGGCCCTTACCATGGGGCCCACCTAATGTATGTATTTTATATCCACGCGTCCATCTATTTTCTCATATCATTTTAGGCCGTGAGCCCAAAAATGAAGCAGGTTCAATTCTCAGGTGAACCATACCATAGAAAACAGTAGTGATTGTCTATTAATGAGCCACAAAAGTTTTGGATCAAGTTGATATTTGTTTTTTTTTTAAAAAAAATTTACTTTTTACTTTTACCTTAATTAACAACACAGAAACAATACCATCCCCTCTAGGAAGTTTTTAATGGTAGGGCGTTCAATCACCACTATTTCTTATATTATGGTCCACATGAGAATTGGATCTTCTTCATTTTTAGGCTCATGCCCTAAAATGATCTAGAAAAATTGATGGACAGCCTGGATATAGAATAAATACAACAAGGTGGGTCCCATGTAAGGGCCGCCCTAATCTGCTCCTATTTGGATGGTGAACAATAGGACAGGCGAAAACTGACTTTTAAACCGTGAAATCACTTTAATATTTCGGCAGTCAAACCGCAAGTTAAGAGGTTCCACATTTGTTGAATTCGGGCAAGCCCCCCCGGTGGCAGGTGTTGTGGGGCCCACACCGTGATGTTTATGTTTTATGTATTATCCACACCATAAATCTGTTTTGCTAGCTTATTTTAAGGCATTAGCCTACAAATGAAGCAGATCCAAAGCTCAGGTGGACCACACTACAGGAACCAGTGGTGGTGATTGAACATCCACTATTAAAAACCTTTTGGAGGCCACGGGAGTATAGTTTTAAATCAAGCTGATATTTGTGTTTTCACTTCATTTGGGTCTGTGTGACCTTATAAACAGGTTTGATAATAAATGAACATCATGGTGGATCCTAGTAAGGGTTCAAGGGTGGTGCCAATATCCCCACCGTTTCCTGTAGTGTGGTCCACTTAAGCTTTGAATCTGTTTCACTTTTGGACTCTAAGCCTTAAAATGAAGTGGCAAAATGGAGATATAAAACATATAAATATAAAAGGTGGGAAGCAGAGAGTGGGCAGGGTCACCAGGGAATCCGCTTCCTCAATTCGGTAAATATGCCCATCACCACTTGCTTTTAGATTCCAAATGCTTTTCTAACTTTTAACTAATTCAAATCAAAAGCCATTTCACAGCCAACACCCTTGACTGAGTCCACTAAATTCTGATGAGTCAGACGACCGAGTTTTGAAGCCAAAAAGTAACTACTTGTTGGCCGTTGCTCTTTTTTCGTTTTCTTTTTTTAATAACTCCATCTTTTCTTTTTAGAGTGGCTAAAACACAACGACGTGGCAAACTAACAACCTATAGTCGGACGTGGATTGACTACTTACCCACTCGCTACTGGTCCATGCTATGTGGGCCCCACCATGATGTATGTATTTTATCCACGCCGTCCATCCATTTTTCTAGCTCATTTTCGAGCATGAGCCTAAAAATGAGGTAGATCTAAATCTCAGGTGGACCATACGACAGGAAATATTATTGTTTGAATGCCCACCATTGAAAACTTCTTGTGGCCCAGAAAAGTTTGGTATCAATCTGATATTTTTGTATTCACTTCATCTAGGCCTGTGTGATCTAATCAACAGGTTGGATGGAAAATACACATTACGGTGGGCCCTAGGAAGTTTTTAATGATGAGCGGTCAATCATCATTGTTTTTCTGTTGTGTAATCCATCTGAGATTTAGATCTGCCTCATTTTTAGGCCCATGCCTAAAATGAACTGAAAAAAATGGTGAACGGTATGGATAAAACACATACATCATGATGGGGCCCACGAGTCCACAACCCTACGGGCGGCGTCAGTATGCAACCCGCGTCTCCTACAGCTGTTTTTTTTTTTTCTTGTCGGTATGAAGAATGGAATTCCGCGAGTGAGATGGACATGCGGCAGGTTACCCCACGCATGCCAACTTGGCAATATGTGAGAGATCCAGACCATTTGCCAGGTGGGTCTTACTGGAAACATGTTGTTTCCCAAGAATCATATCATTCCACTGATCAGGTGGGATTAGCATACTACGGATATCAACGGTCGAATACAACTTTACGTCATCTGATACGTAGATCATTCGGTTCTTTGGGACAGGGCATCTTCCAAGTTGTTCCTACTTAATCAATAGCCCAGATATCGTACACGTGTACCATGCTGGTATGTGTGCAGCGAGCGAGTAAGCGAGCGACGCCTCCTTCCCCATCTCAAACTGGCTAGGCCCCGGTGGCGGTAACACGCAAGGGAAAAAAGAAGAGAAAATTAGGACTGTAGACCCCACCTTTTAGCCAGCTGGTTTTATGAAAGAAGACAAACCTTCTTTTGCAACTTAGACCTCCACGTGTGGGGACAAAATTTCTGGACGAAAATACCCCTCACGGAAACGGATTGGGTACTCCCCTGCCACCACGCAACGTTCGGTGGTCTGTGAGCCCCACCATGATGTATGCTTTTCATCCATGCCGTCCATATATTTTTTCACATCATTTTATGGTATGAGACAAAAAATGAGGTATATGCAAATCTCAAGTGTACCATATTACTGGAAATACTGTTGAATGAGCATCAACCATTAAAACTTTTTGGGGGCCCACTGTGATGTTTGTGAGAAATCCTTCCGTCTAAGTTCATTCATAGGGTCACAAAGACCTGGATGAAGAGGAAAAACAATTTCATAATGATCCA
Source organism: Magnolia officinalis (assembly GCA_021015155.1). NCBI lineage: Eukaryota > Viridiplantae > Streptophyta > Magnoliopsida > Magnoliales > Magnoliaceae > Magnolia > Magnolia officinalis. The sequence continues at coordinate 18,557 of JAJHSJ010002001.1, forward strand.
AAACTTCTGTAACCCCTAAAAGGTTTCAATGGTAAACGTTCAATTCCCCACTGTATTTTACAGTGTGGTCCACTTGATAGTTAGATCTATCTTATTTTTCGTCTCAAGCCTTAATATGAGCTCGCCAAATAGATGGACGGTTTGGATATAACACAGACATCATGATGGGACCTACAAAAGCAATACAACATATATATAAAAAAAAAAAAAAAAAAAAAAACAACACATACTGCATCGATATATCGACAATATGTAGATATATCGACAAAATAAAGCATCGATATATCGACATATTGTCGATATATCGACGTTACATGGAATTTTTTGGTTGAGTCGCTGGACGAATGAGGACTTAATTCGATATTATCGGCCATATGTCGATATATCGACAAATCAAGCATCCATATATCGATATATTGTCGATATATCAACGATACATGAAATTTTTTGGTTGAGTCGCTGGACAAATGAGGACTTAATTCGATATTATCGATCATATGTCGATATATCGACAAAATCAAGCATCGATATATTGACATATTGTCAATATATCGACGATACACGGAATTTTTTTTGCCCCGCCGATATATCGATATATCGACATATTGTCGATATATCGACGTTACATGGAATTTTTTTTGCCCTGCCGATTTTCATGCTTGCCCCTCCGATATATCGATATATCGACATATTGTCGATATATCGATATATCGACATGACGTTACATGGAATTTTTTTTGCCCCGCCGATTTTCATGCTTGCCCCGCCGATATATCGATATATCGACATATTATTGATATATCGACGTTACATGGAATTTTTTTTGCCCCGCCGATTTTCATGCTTGCCCCACTGATATATTGATATATCGACATATTGTCGATATATCGACGTTACATGAAAAATTTTTTCCCGCCGTTTTATATAGTTTGCCCCGCTATTTTTCATGCTTGCCCCGCCGATTTTTCTAGTTTGCCCCGCCGTTTTTCATGTTTGCCCCGCCGTTTTTCATACTTGTCCCGCCGATTTTCTAGTTTGCCCCGCCGTTTTCATGCTTGCCCCGCCGATTTTCTAGCTTGCCCCGCCGATTTTCTAGTTTGCTTCGCCGTTTTTCATACTTGTCCCGCCATTTTCTAGTTCACCCCGCCGTTTTCTAGTTTGTCTCGCCGATTTTCTAGGCTACGGATATGGCTACGGTTATAATCCGTAGCTATAGATTCTTTTTTCTTTTTTTCTTTTTATTTTATTTTTATTTTTTTTTGCTGTTGTAATCCCACCGCCTTTTGTGGGTCCCATTATGAGGTCTGTGTTATATCCAAACCGTCCATCGATTTGGCGAGCTCATATTAAGCTTGAGACGTAAAATAAGACAGATCTAACTATCAAGTGATGGGCCCTACAAAAATTTTAACGGTGAAAATCAGTTTTCCCACTGCTCTTTGTGGTGTGGTTCATTTGATCTGGATATGATTTTTTTTTTTTGGATAATGCTCCGAAATGATCTCTAAATATGGATGAACGTTGTGGATATAATAAATACATAGTTGTGGGGCCATGTAACTTTGATCTCTTTTGAGTCGTTCGTACAACTCTTGGCTGGAGGAGTGTCAGCACTCGTCTTCGAAAGCGAGGGGTATTTTCGTCCTCAAATTCGCTCTCCACACGTGGAGGTCTAAGTTGCAAAAGAAGGTTTGTCTTCTTTCATAAAATCAGCCGGCTAAAAGGTGGGGTCCACAGTCCTAATTTTCTCAAAAAAGAAAGAGAAATTTACAACTGTACGACCCATTTATGTATATACTTATATATACATATTTATATAAAAATGTATTAGAGAAAATTGTAGGTAGAATAAAGTTCTCCATGTAAAAATAAAAAATAAAATAAAAATTTATTACAAGGATTGCCACGGACTACAGTTATGGCTACGGTTATAATCCATAGCCTAGGAAAATACCTTTGATACATATCAAATACTCTTCTATATGTATCGAAAATTGTGGGATTTTTATGGCAAACTCGTTGGATAGTTCTGAACCATTTTCGATCATATCGAAAGACCTTCGATACATATTGAAGGATATATTGAAAAAGCAAGGGCTACGGTTATAATCCGTAGCTATAGGAAACCCCACTTTTTCACATTTTTAAAAAAGTAGGGGCATTTTCGTCCTTTGGCAAGTCATCCGTACGTATAGGGATTATTCTCGCGAGGAAAAAAGAAGTGGGCTTTCAAATGTGAATGGGCCATAAATGGGTCGTACAGTTGTAAATTTCTCAAAAGAAACATGGGAAGTTCAAAAGGAACGGAATCCGCTACACTACTTGTAGGAAGCGTGTGCAACACTCGAGCTCCGTGAGGCCATCGTGAATTGTGTGTGACATCCACTCCGTTCATCAGTTGAAACACCTCACGTCCACCGTACACGACAAAAATAAGCTTGATCCAAACCTCAGGTGAGCCAGAACAAGGAAACAATGATCTTATCACGCCTAAAACCTCTAAATCCAGTTGGAGAGGCCCACCTGAGTCTTGGATCACGGAAAATTTTGGAAGGTCTCTTCATCCTGGTGAGGCTCACCTAATGAACGGGTTGGATTCCATATAAAAAAGAAAATGGGGGCGGCCCATGGGAAGGTTTCTGTGGTGGACGTCCCCCATCTGAGTGTTCTATGTGATCTGGCCCACCCGAGTTTTGAACGGGCGTGATTTATGGGCTCATGTTCTAACATGAGGTACCGCAACTGATGGAGAGAGTAGATGACACACAAACATCAGACGGTGGGCCCACAGCTGTTATGTTGCACACTCTGCCTAAAGACAGGATTAGGGTCCAAGGAGAAAAACGTGGGCTGTGACGGCAAGCTGTCAGGAAGCTGATGTAATCGGCATACAAACGTTAGAAAGGTGATGAGACGGCATCCTCCAGGTTCAATGGACACGTGTTTTATTCACACGAATGCCTTCTCGTGAGTATCTATCTCTATCAATATGAATGAGTGAGAGCCGCTCCCCAAATAATAATTTATTTTTATTTTTTTAAAAAAAAGATGAAGAAGAAAGACAGAGAGAAAGGGAGATGTATCAGATATTACTGATAATAAAATAATAATAAAAATCCCTAATACTTAATGGGAAACGCCAAAAGCCATGCTCTGAATGTCTCATGGGTGGACCGTTGAATGTCGACCTTCTCTTGGCCTTTTGACAACCCCAACATACATACAGGAGACATGGCCCCACCCCCACAACCAAATGGGAGGTGTGGGCACCACCTTTCCCTCTCAAATCATAATACATAGATATTAATTAATTTATATATATATATGCATGCATGCATTCCTCTAATTCTCACGTTTCCCATCTCCTAAACACCCATAACATTCCACCAGAGAGAAGGGGAGAGAATAAAAAAAAAAAGAAGAAGAAGAGGGAGAGATTCCTAGCTGGTTGCTCCAACTAAGACAATCAAAACAAGGATCAGATCTATCCATACCCTTTTTCTTGAATAGAATGGAGAGGAAAAGAGATGCAGAAGCTGAACTAAACCTGCCACCCGGATTCCGATTCCACCCGACCGACGAGGAGCTCGTTGTTCATTATCTCTGCCGCAGAGTCATGCACCAGCCACACCCCGTTCCCATCATTGCCGAAGTTGATCTCTACAAATATGATCCTTGGCAACTTCCTGGTACTATATTCATCTCTCTTTTCTATAATAACCCAACAAATTACTTGGATTTGATCTTCAAATTTCTAACGTGTAATCACCTGTTTTTTATTTGAAAATAACAACAATGACGACGATAACAGAGAAGGCTTTGTTCGGACAGAAAGAGTGGTACTTCTTCACGCCAAGGGATCGCAAGTATCCCAACGGTTCCAGGCCCAACAGAGCAGCAGGAACCGGATACTGGAAAGCTACAGGTGCTGATAAACCTATCAGACCAGCAGGAAGCAGCAAGCATGTGGGCATTAAGAAGGCTTTGGTTTTCTATGCTGGGAAAGCACCCAAGGGAATCAAGACTAATTGGATCATGCATGAGTATCGTCTCATGGATCCAAACTGCCTGAATAACAGGAAAGGCAGCTTAAGGGTAGGCTACAACATCCGAGAAACTTCTTTTGCGTATTTCTTCCTCTACTACAACTACTACTACTAAAAATTTAATAGGACTCATTGAGAAATCTTTTTGTTGCAGCTGGACGATTGGGTTCTCTGCCGGATTTACAACAAGAAGAATAGCTATGAGAGAATAGTGCAGCAAAACGAAGAAACATCCCTCGAAGAGACTATGGATTCCTTTGAGGCTATCGAAGACATCGGATCAGCCAGAACTCCAGAATCGGATGTTGATAACAACTCATTTTTAGAGCTGGATAATCTTGGTAGGACCAAAGGCTACACATCTCAAGGTCCAGATGGGGTGCAAGCAGTAAGAATAGACATGATGAGCAATTTCCAGAAAGGGGAGTGTCTGAAAGAAGATAATGAATGGTTTATGAACTTGAATCTAGATGATTTGCAGAACTCTCTTGCAACACATGGTGGGACATCGATGCAGGATTTGACATACCAGGATTTCTTCTTCTCAGGCCTTTGCTCTCCACAGTTTAAGACTTGCCAGAACCAGATGTTACCCTTTTGAAACTTAGTATCACCTACTTATGTACAGTGTAGAAGAAACCAAGGAAAAAAAAAACAACTGTAACTTCCTCCAACATTATATCAGATTCTTTTGTTTTTTCTACCTAGAAACAGGCGGATCTGGAAAAAAAAAAAAGCAGGACAGTGGTAGCAGTGTCAGTTGATCCTAGTTCCATTCACACCCATTGGAATGGATGTTGTACATATATAGCTTTGTAGCAATCTATAACTTCATTTGTTTTGAGAGATCTGCACCCTATGGGAATCTGTTGATTTGTCTCTTCTTTCAGTTTTCATGCTCTTCTATATGACAGGAAGCAGTAGTTTGGCTATGAGGAATTACTGGAACAAGATGCATCCTGATCGTATGTGATTCAAACTGATGGAAGCTACTCAGCTTTCTCACTGATTGTCGGCTAGTATGTAATCGAGCGACATGCACTTAAAAAAGATGATTTAATGCTCTAACAAGTCTTCTGGAATCACCTCTTAAAAAAGATGATTTAATGCTCTAACAAGTCTTCAGGAATTACCTCTCCTGAACGTGAGCATGCATACTTAAAGAAAAATCAAACTCATTTCGTTGATAAAGTAAAGAAAATAATGATATAGCTGAGGCCCACATCAAGTTAAGGGTGTGTGATCCCTTCTCTGATAAATGACGATTTCATTCATTTTAGTAACAGACAAGTGCAGCTTCACCATGATCCTTTCTACTCTCTTGGTGTCAAAAGTTCGAAAAATCACAGGAATTCGACTTCTGAAATTGAGACCCAGATCAAGTTAAGAGTGTAACTCGGGTTTTCTTTTGACTAATTCGAAACTAGAAATATCAGCTAATAGTATGTGCATTATAAGTTTAAACTCACCGAATACTGAACAAACTCTCAAGTGAATTTGGTCCAGTTTTTAGTCTTCAGGCCTTGATTCGATCCACCGAGATCCCGGATTTCTCTGGGAAGCTTCATGCACAAGCTCTAAGACCGTTGATGTCTTACAATGATTACCTAAGACTGGTATGAGACGTTGGAGAGAGTTCTGGTTCATGAAAAGTGAAGTTAAAGAGGCAAGCTGTTATCAGGTTGCACAGAGTGAATTACGAGATGAAGATGGAAGTCAAAAGAAAATACCTCCTACTGAATTATGAGAAACCATATTGAACGAATTGTTTCTACTTTCCTACGAACGACAATTGATGAATACGCATAGAAGCATCACAAATTGCCAATCGAAAGCAAGATTACCGAATGTGGTCAGCAAGCTGTATCAAATTATTGGATAGGGCTAAAAAGGAAATCTAGAAGCAAGTCTTGGATGTGAGATTGACTAGTGTGGAGAAAGCTTCCCAAATGGCCTTAAATATCCAAGCAGCTCAAACATGTGAGATCACTTGTTCCCAGGGAAATCAGATGTTCCAAGTGATCCACGCAGGGAAATCACACTTAGTTTCCCTAAACATCACTGAAATATATTAGTAATGTCTTGTTACTCAGGGTGGCAATGGGTTGGGTTGCCTGCGGATCAACTGGCCTGATTTACTTTAGAGGCAGGTTTGGGCTAATAAGAATGGGTCAGGCTCATGCTAGAAAATGTGGCTCATTTAAGTAAAGGAGTCAAGTTCATGTTGAACACTATCTGCCCCGACTTGACTTTGCCGCATAGACCCAAACCCAAACGAAACAACAGAATATAAGTATGGATACATGCATATTATGTATGTATACACGCATCCATTAACTGGTCCATGTTGACCATATCTTTAGCCCCATAATTCCGTTCTTAAACCCAAGTTGGATTGTGTGGCGTTGAGTCAGGTCAGTCAAACCTGAACCAAAAACAATTACATGGGTCAGGTCGGGCTTATTCTTAATGAATTTGAGTGGGTTAGGCTGAGCTACAGGCAGTGTTTTAAGTAGTGGTAGCGTGTTGCGTAGCGTTCAACCTTTTGTAGCGTGTAGCATAAGCTACATGATACTTTTATTTTAATTTATAAATAGAAAAAATACGATAAATAGTAACAAAAAAATAACAAATACAAATTTAAAAAAATAAATAAATAAATAAATAAATACCTAAAAGATGATTCATTTTTTCAAGTATAAGCATGTTCAAACAAGTTATTAATTATCATTTATCAAAAGCCCGTCAACATATATAAGACTTCCAGCCAATCAGCCTATTGGGTAGCCTGCATAAGATCCTCGCAAAATTACTAGCATCATGATTTCGGGCGGCAAGTTCTGAAGTTATTTCCAAATCACAAGGTGCTTTTGTTATTGGCCGACAGATAGCGGACAACTCCCTGATAGCTAATGAATGTGTCGATGCTTGCATTAGAAGAGGCTCTGAAGGGGTATTTTGTAAGCTGGATATAGAGAAAGCTTTTGATCATGTAGATTGGGGATTCCTTGATTACATGCTACATTGTATTGGATGCGGGGTGAAATGGAGAGCGTGGATTCAAACTTGCGTAAAGTCGGCAAAATTTTCAGTGCTTGAGAAAGGTTTCCCGAATGGTAACTTTAGTTCATCAAGAGGTTTGCAGCAAGGTGACCCGTTATCGCCTTGTCTCTTTGTGGTAGTTATGGAGGCTCTACGTAGACTGATCGTCAAAGGTGAGGAGTTTCCCAAGGCTAGAAGTATTGCGGCAGATACAAATGTGAAAGTGGCTAGATGCTTCTCTATTATTGGAGGGAGGTCCCCCCAAAAGAAACATGGAAGAAGCAGAGATAGCAGAATTTTTGGAGATGTTGCGCTTGATTAGCAGTTTTCGTCCATTGCTTTTGGAAAGAGATTCCTTGAGATGGTTAGGAGATAACCTGGGTCTTTCTCGGTGAAATCTTTCTATATTAAAATTTTTGGTGCAACATCGACCCCATTGATCGCTCATACCGCTTTTGTTTGGAGTTATGGCGCTCCACCCAAGGTGGCAACCTTAGCTTGCTTGGTGGGTAAAAACAAGATTCCGAATATAGACAACTTGAAAAAGAGAAAAAATGACTCTCCCAAGCGTGTGCCTCTTATGCCTCCGGACCGAGGAATCAATGAACCGTCTCTTCATACACTGTCCTTTTTCGAGGAAGATATGGGAGTTTTTTCCTCAACAAGATCGGGATTCAACGGGTCGTGCTGGTATCCATTGACTCAATGCTAATGTCATGGCATGAAGGTGGGATAGGGAAGGCAGGGAAGAAGATTTGGCATTTATGTCTATTAGTGGGATTGTGGTCAATCTAGTGGGAAAGGAATTGGCGATGCTTCAGGAACAGGTCTAGCAGCATTTCAGAGGTTTGCAACCTTGCGGTTGCCTGGTTCGGGATTGAGTGGCTGACCCCTCAGCTTTGTCTTAGTTCTTTTCTACTTGAGCTTTGTATATAGCTTTTCTTTCCTTTTTCTTTCTTTTCTTTTTGTATTTTTTCGACTTCAGCATTTTAAATAAAATTATTGCTTCTCATATATAAAGTTATAAACCAAATTAAATAATTATCACATCAACAACTTTCTAAACAAACCACCTTAATTAATAATGTATAATTGAAACCATAAATCACAACTCACAAGTATGAAAAAGAAATAAAAATCCCATAGGTTAGGAATATTTAGTACAATACAGATGTCATCAATATAAAGAGGGGTTTTTTAAAAGCCTCTTTTGAAACCTTTTATCTATATATATATATATATATATATATATATATATATATATATATATATATATATTATATATATATATATATATATATATATAAACTTTTAAGTTTAGTTTTAAGGTTTTTTAGTGTGTGAGTGTCACTCCAACTTTAGCAAAGGATCACCACTGTTTTAAGTGAAAGTAAACAAAAAGGTTTGATTTAAATTTTACATTTTAAATTTTTGGATAATATGAATTTTACACCATTTTTAACAAACAAAACTTCAATAAAATAAAATAAACAATGTAGCGTACGCTAGAAATGTTGCACGATATGTAGCCATAGTGTACGCTATGACCCCAGTAGTGTAATCTATAGGGGATTTACGCTATTTAGCTATGCTATGCAACATAGTGTACGCTGCCGCTACCACTACACTACAAGCGCTATTTGAAACACAACGTACGCTACAACCCCTATAGCGTACGCTACATGGGATTTATGCTATTTAGCTACGCAAGCGTATGCTACCGCTACTGATATGCTACGAGTGCTATTTGAAACACTGGCTACAGGGCAATGGGACTAGGTTGGGTTCACTTCACATCAGAATTCTTAGCACATTTTGTGGGTTATAGGTTGGGTGACAGGGTAATGGATCTAGGTTGAGTTCACAACAGAATTCTTGGCCCATTTAGTAAAGGGGATGGCACTTTTTCTTCTTCCTTTCTTTCTACTGTAACGTTCCAGAAATTTGTTGATACCCCCCACCCAAATGGCATAGCAAATGACACCACTATTCCAGTGAATAATGGTGTTTACTTACCTTCTCAATGGGAGAGCAGAATGAGGATTGGGTACGGAATGATGTAGTTCTTATGAAAGCGAGTCAAATAGTTGGGAAGCTGATGGCACTATGAATGAGAAGTGGAACATGACGATACACAAAAAAGTATACTTCCACGCACAAGGGTCAAGAACGATCCTGAAATTGATGAAGGATAGTGAGATGAAGAAGAAACCAGAACCTGAATCCACATTCCATGCCCTTATCATGCGCCAGTTTGGCTAATAATGATCATGACACCATTCACATTGATAGGCTTGAGAGAGAGGGACAACAGTGGACAAGTGGATCGACAGTTGGATCAGTGGATGTTGGTATTATCTACATATCAATTATGCCTAGAAGATCAAGATGAATGGTTTCAGGTTTGGGAAGAAATCAAAGGACCAACAGTGGAATTGGTTCACTAAAAGGGATAAGAAAGACACAGTGGATGCTAGCAAAAGTACACCAATGTGACTGTTAGGCCTACATAATCACCTCACACTGAAGCCACAGGGAACATTATGCAGAGGGGTCATGGATGAAAGGCTGAACTCGAGGTCCAATTCCTTCAAGCCAGGGAGAATTGACGCCTACTATCACCAGCGCACGTTCACAAGACCAAGATGGACCTCATGATATATCACAAACTGGATCACATTTACTGCAAGGACAGATAGGTGACTTCTAAGGATGTGGCGGATGAATGGTGTGGGCCTCACAGTTAGCTGAACGAATTGATCCGTTTGATCTATGGGCTATAGGGTTCAATTTTGAAGAGAAGTTGAAGCATAGGAATTGTTTCTCAATTGAATAAATGGAATGAATGCAAAGTTATGGTATTTATAGACTTCTCAAGTGTACATTGTGAGATTCTGCAGATCTTGTCAAGCTTATCTAGAGATATCCAGAAAATCTTCTCAATCCTATCTAAGAGGTCAGCATTGATTCTAAGAATACACTCATAGCAGTGTTAACAGAATTGTGTAGTTCACAATACGAATTGTATGGTTCATATAGTCTCATATGGGTGTATTATTTGAAACGTACACCCAAATTGCAAATCTTAAATAATCGTATGGTTATTGTACTCTTATTGAATCATACAATAATCATATTGAATCATATGAATCCTACAATAACTGTAGACTACATAAATGGGCCCAAATTTTACCTAAATTTTTTTAAAAAAATTATTTACTCAATTTTTCACAACAACTAGTGCCACCACTGGTGAAAGAAAACCCCCGACCCAAGGAGCATCTTTTCATTGAGAGAGAGAGAGAGAGAGAGAGAGAGAGAGAGAGAGAGAGAGATTTTGATATTGAAGAAGAAATCAATATATCCTTCTTCTTTTCTGAGGAAGTACGAATGAATTATATTGAAGAAGAATACAAACAGCAAAAAGGATTACACTTCCAATAGAGAACAGATTACATTCATATCTTCCTGAAGGCACCTTGTAGCCCATTCAACTACGTCTCTTTCCACCCTCCTCATGAACTGATCTGGAGATTTAGACTTGTTGTCGAAACACCGAGCATTTGCGTTCAGCCCAATGATTCCAAAAGCCAGCCATGAGGAGTAACCACCACACTGCTAGCCTTTCTCTTGCCAAAAGAACGCCATGCCAGGCCCAAAGGAGTTGAGGAACTGATTGTGGCATGGTCCAATTGATCTCAAATAGATTAAAGATATGGATCCAAAGCTGACTAGTGAATGGGCAATGGATTTGAAGACGATCCACCGATTCCATGCTGCTCATGCATAGAAGACAAATGTTCGGTAGAATCATACTATCCGCTTCCTACCTGCCAGCCAAGTGAAGGAAGAAATTGGAAGGGAGAGATGTTTTCGGATGAGATTCGCGAAGGCCAGATCATATTGTAGAAAGATTTTACTGGAAAAGAGCCACAGACTGATGCCGACCACACTAGAGAGTCGCTCAAACCTGGAGAGGGGTAAAGTAGCTGAAGGCCTTGTAGTAGACTAGCGTAATCTTCGCACTCAATATATCCTTCTTATTCACTCAATGAATCAAATGCTATTTTTTCTAACATGATTCTACACTCAAGAAAGGTACAAAAGAACAAAATTATTAAAGGATCAAAAATTTTCGAACCTGTTTGCTTGTTGTATGTTTTTAAAGGTAAAAAATTTTAAAAGACAACAAAAGAGATTTTTTTTTTTTTTTTTTTTTTCTGAAAGGTAACACTATCAAGGATTGAACCCTAGATCACTCACACACACTAAACTGTCTCTACCAGCTCATCTAACAAGTGGGAAACCCCAATTACTTACATTTTCAGATGTTTCTAATAATTTTTAACATATCAAAAAAAAATCTTATGATTTACAATCTGATTTTTGATTCAATACAATTCAACCCCAATTACGATTTGTGGTACGCTAACGATTTTGACAACATTATAGTATACAAGCTACAAAGATTTCCCACATTTGGATCACGCCACAATTTTTCAACATACACCACCATTTCTTAACATATTTGCCAAACAACTTTTAGTTTGACTGCTTTTTTATTGATTAAGTTGAGTATTACTATCACTTGAGTTAGGAAAGTATTAATACATAGTGAGTACTTGTTGCTTAAGTTACTGGGTCTTTTATTATGAGAAGGTTTTGTCCACAGAAAGTTTGTATGTATGAAATGTATGAGCTCTTTTAAAGGACAATTGATGAAAAACAAAATTATTCATTTATGTTCCTGTAATTGAACTAACATTGGAGAGATTCTACAGTGAGTGGTGGTGAGTCTGTGACGGGGACATCACATGCACACGCACGCCCCCCTACGCACCTATGCGAGGAGGAGGACCCCACGTCGATCTGGATTGATGACGACGTCCAGGGAGGACCTTCTAGCTAGAGGACTGCGTTTTGGTCCCTTGGAGTGGACCCGATCGTCATGTGAATCCCACCATGGGTTCTCATGATCATGAACCACTATTCTAAACGATTTAGTATTTTGAGTTTTGGTTATTTTTGTTATTAGGAACATCATGGACAGTTTAAATTGCTTTGATTAGTTGTTATTTGTGGTTACTTCATCTCTAAGTAATAGGTTGCGCACATGGCGCGAGTTTTGGAGTATAGGGTTTTATTATAAATAGACACCCCTTGTAGGTTTTTTTTCTCATGGAAGATTGAATAAAATTTCTGCATTTTCCTGCTCCTTTCTGAGGCCCTCCCTTCTTCGAAGGGCTAACTACTGTGGTAGTGGTGCGAAGCCACACCCATCCTGATTCACCTCCATCTCCTACCATCAATATCCACCATCTCCTACGACCAACCAATCATCAAATCCATCATCCTTTCGCAGTAATTCTCTCCCCCTACAGCAGAATTTCGGAATTTGGCCCTACAGGGGGCTGAAACTTCGGCGGAGCACCGTGTTCAAACCGATCATCCGTTTGGCCTAAAACTTGGAGGGAATGTGGCCCACCCCTAGCCGACCAGGGCCAAGCTTACCTTTTTCTGATTCGTGGGCCCCACACACATGCGGGCCACCACCAGCGCACGTGCGTCAGGCGGGTTTGCTGTCCACACGTGCAGAATCAGTTCCAGGTTCTCTATTTCCTCTCCTTCACTCATCTCTCACCTGATTTCCCTAACTCTAACCCTAGATTGTCCTAAATCCTTATTTACATGCCCTTTTTAAACCCTAGGATTCCCCGAATTGAAATCTGTGAATCCCTTGGATTGGGGAAATATTTCTGTGCATGTGCGGATGAATTTACTCTCCTTTGAGTATTGTTTGGTCTATAATTTTTATTCATCCAACCCTAACATGTGTAGGCCTGGACCCGCATAGATTCCCCTTGATTGAGTGCTTAACTTTATGTGGAATGTGGAATTTTGTGTGATTGTTTCTAATTTAGTATGATCTTAAGCCTGAAATTATTTTTTTTTTTTTTCCACATCATGTTTAATTTCCATGTCCTGCATACCTAGTGACCTGGTAATCTATTCTCGAGTGATTCCAGTCCAATTTGCCGCTCCTGAGTTTTGTTTTCTATATTTCTATATCAGACAGGATTGAGTTCTCTACTTCCCGAATCAAAATTCCTAAACCAGTGTCAATTTGCTGAAAATCTTTGTCTATACATTGCACACTGTCAACTAATTGGGTGAACTACAACAATAGCTAAATTTGCTATTTTATGTTCTGTAGGCAACAGCTACTCCAAATATAATGATTGGAGAGAGAACACACAGTCCTATACCTGATATGAGTGTTCTAGAATTAAGTTTCTACGTAACTTATCTTCTGTAGTTTTCAGTTTCTGTTACATATATTGTATTTGATGTGGTAGTATGATAGTTATATCCAGACTATTTGTACCATGAGTGAAAACATGTATAAGCTTTTGGTGGAAATATATCATGTAGCCATTGGGTAAGCTTGTTTCCAGGGTGGTATTCCACTTCTTACTGCAATAAGTTGGGTTTTGATGCACAACAAAAATACAGAAATCAACATGTACAAGTGGTGGAATCGCCCACATAGCAATTGACATGTTGAGAATTGATCATGTGAGAATATATTTCCACATGAAAAAACACAAACTCATTGGTCATGGCCTTCTTTCTTTGAACTTGCTCACTTCTATTAAAAAGAAACTATTCCTGTCAGGTCTTCCTCCATATTCATTTGACCGAAATCTGAAGACGTATTCACTTGAGAAGAAGGCATGAATGAACCGAAATCTGGTCCTTTGACCTCAACTGAAATCTGGCATGAATGAACCACCTCAATCTGTTCTCCTTCCAAAGTACGCTAAATTGCAGGTTTGCGACTCTTCTTCGAAACCTTCCACCTAACATCAGCCCCATTATCTTTCAAAAAAAAAAAAAAAAAAAACACATCAGCCCCTGAATAGTCTCGTCAACCAAGACCACGCAATTAGCAAACAACATACAAGAAGGAACCTTTTTTTTTTTTTTCCAAATAGAAGCAGTTTCTTCTTCTTCTTCTTCTTCTTCTTCTTCTTCTTCTTCTTTTTCTTCTTCTTTGACATGCATGTAAAAGTTCCCAATTTAGCACGGCATAACACAATTAATGCCGAATAACTTGAGGAATTTTCACCAGATATCCAAGGAAAAGGGACAATGCAGAAATAAATTATCAACTATTTTAGCATGCCTTAGGCATAGAATGTAGCCGTTGTAAATAATCATCTTCTTAATCCTCAAGTGGTCTATTCTGAGCACCTTATTCTTGCCAGCCAACCAAGCAAAATCAACAATGCAGGGGGGACTAAAGCACTTCCAAAGACAAAACAGATTTCAGAGTGTCCAAAGTTGAAAATTGCCCACATCGTCAATCCTCCTTAACAAGCATGTCTGAATCCCAAACAACTAGAATCCCTCCAAAGCACCCACCACATCTAGGAGAGATCCAGTTACAGCTCCCACCACCCTAGACAGACTAGATTAGGCATTTGTTCCAATCCCGCTTTTTTATTTCCTGAAACAATAGTAGCTCAACCCTATGGATCTTACAAAAAATTTATAGGACTCCTGGTTGGACAACCCAACTCTCAGGCATACCAGGAAAGCACCAAATTTGGAATGCCTTTATCTGCCCCTGAGACCACCCAATGCCATGCCTCCCCAACCAACTAGCCTGTTAATAAATAAATAAATAAATAAGATAAAATGAAAAAAGAAAAGAAAAAAAAAAAAAAATCTAATCACCTCCACTGTTCCCTAGCCTCCCTTATATCCTCGTAATGGGACCTGATTGAGGACTCCTTAACCAAGGGGCAAAGGAGATGTAATTCTCGGCTCTGAGGCCTAAAAATGTGTGACACCAATAGTGGAATTTTGAGATTCTTTGGGTTTGGATAACTTGTAAACAATTAGTGGGTACGATTACATGTTAAGGTGTTGGATAGGATTGAAGCGATTGACAAGTTTGACTTTGGCAGCTCAGGAATTACCAAAGAAGCATTTGATTTATTTCCTTGCTTTAGAAAAGACAAAATCTGTGAGTGAGGATACCCTCTTTTAAGGTTTAGTCATTATTAAATAGTTGGTTTTGAATGCTGTTTTCCCCACAGTTATTGGAGACCTGCAATTCCCTCTCCAGAAGACGGAATTGGGCTTTGGGAAGTGTTAAGAAACAAACCAATATGGCAAAAAAAAAAAAAAAAAAAGGGTCTTTCAAGATGAAATAAGATATAGGGTTTTTGGTACATTCATTCATTTACAGTGAATCAAGCATATGATATGCTTTCGTCTATTGGCAGCTTTTTGGGGAACGTTACTAATAGACGCAGCATTTCTTCTCTTTTTCATGGATGCTTCTACTAGACAGACAGACAGACAGAAAGATTTCATATTTGATTGAAAGCAAGCGTAGTTCTGCTTCTACTAGACAGATAGATAGAGATTTTCATATTGATTGAAAGCAAGTGTAGATGAAGAAGGGCATTCGAATTAATACCAATACCAACCTTCAAAGAAGCTTGGACTTTATATTACAATATTAATATAATAGGAGAAGGAGAATTGCTGCAGTGAGAGAGAGCGAGAGAGAGGATAGGTACGCTTCCGAATCCCGATAGAAACTAGACATTGAAGACGACGATAATCGTGAGCGGGCCGGGCTAGGGCTGGATCAGTGTTTGGCCCTCGCCTAGTGAACCCCAGCCCCGGCGGACGCAGTTTGGCTGATGAACCCAACACCAGCCAAATAGCTGGTGTCAAAGCGGAGATCCAAAGCTCAAGTGGACCACACCATAGGAAAACAGTGGAGATTCAATGCTTACGGTGGAAAACTTATTGGGGCCCACGGCAATGTTTATTTGACGTCCAACCTGTTCGACCAAGGGAAAACAAACAAAAATATCAATTTGATCCAATACTTCTTCGCCCCCAACGGTAAGAGTTCAATCCACCCCTTGATCCAAATTACCATGATGTATGTGTTATATTCACATGGTCTATCATTTTAGGCTATGATTCCAAAAATGAGGTAGCTTCAAAGCTCAACACAGAGAGGAGCGGGGACAATGATGACCACCATTGAACCTTTCTAGGGCCCACTATAATATTTACTTGTCATTGAACATGTTCATGAGGTCATAAGGTCACAAGATGAAAGGAGAAAACAAATATCAACTTGATCCAAAACTTCTAGATCTGCCTCATTATTTGGCCCATGACCTAAAATGATCTCACAGAGTGAATGGATGGTGTGGTGGATATAACACATACATCATGATGGGCCTGAAGAACTTAGAGACGTTAACACTCTTAACCTCGATGGTGTGTCACCACCATTCAAATAATGGGCCCGCCTAAAGTAAGCTCTTAAATTTATTTATTTTTTAAAAAGAAGAGTTAAGCCTATTCACGTCACTCTCTCCATGGTCAACAACCAACAAGCACTAAAATTACATTGTGGTTTGTGACAAAGGTCACCTAATTGTGGTGCCTGGTTCATGCTTATGACACACTGGACCATTTTAAAAATAAAGCCGATCAGATGGTTAATGGTCATCAATCAAAATCCAATTAAAGAAAATCAACAGCATTTGCTTTGAGGTCTAATCCATTTACAACAGGGCACCACTGGGTTGTTAAATGAGTCCTTACTCTTGCTTTGAGTTTTAACACCAGGTTAAGGGTTACATAAGTGATGATATCCCACTACAGTGTGAGTGTGTGGTGTGTGCGTGTGCGCGTGCGCGCACGTGAATTTAAAAAAAAATTTAAAAAAAAAAAAAACTTGTTTGAGCTAGCAAATTTGGTGGTGGTGCCCAATCAGGCAATGCTGTTTTTACAAATATGGCTTATAATTAGTAAGGCAAGACAAGAGACATGAGATGGTCTTATCATGTCCATTTTTTATTTTTATTTTTTGCTCCATCAAGATTAGGCCCAAGTTTTGGACCGATTGTTGTGCATGCTGATGTTTTTTTTTTCATGCCATTTAGTACAAGTTGTAAATGCTGAACACACTTCGTAGCAGCCTGACTTCTTTATTTTTGTAATTTCTACTCTTGATTATTTTACCTTTTGCATTTTGTAATCTTGATTTTTGTAGTTTTATAGATTTTTTGAAATAATTTGAAGCAAGAAAAAGTCAGAGAACAAGATAAAGAGAGGAGAGAGTTGTCCGAGGAATGACCCAAAGTTAGTATTTATAGACATAAAAGTAACACTCAAGTTACTTTCATGGAAAAAAAAAAACAAATGCACTTTCATAGTATCTTTTTATTTAATTGCAGCCTTATACAATCATCTAAATTCAAAGATCATGAAAAGATATTATAACCATTTACTAAGATTCACTAACAATCACGACCAAAGATTTAACCAAAAAAAAATATTAAAAAAAAATGAAAAACATAACAGACATAATCACTAGCCACATTTTAATATATTTGAACTTTTATTTGAATGCCAAGGGCAAATACACACTTTATTGCCAATCCCAGAATAATGTATAAAAAAAAAAAAAAAGAGCTTAATTTCTCCTTGTTATAGCATATCCCTTTCTCTCATATGTAAAAGATAATGCCCGAGTCCTCCCACATACAAATGTATATAGATGGAGAAATGCCCCGCAGAACAAGTCTCACCAAATCTACTGACTCCACACATGATGCCACGTCTATTGTTACATTATGTGGGACTAAATGCCATGGACCAAAGAGGACTATGGTCTGGCCATGATTTCAACCAAAAGACTGTCCCACATATTGACCCAAAGAAAAATAAGGCCTATCCACTCAGTGGGTGGGCCACGCTAGTACACTTGAGTCATATAGCACTGGGTGTCCATTAATTTTCTTTGTTTCTAGCTTCGGCCTGATTTTAGTATCAGTTGGTCTTCAAGGTGTGGCCCACATTTTTCCCGGATTGGATATTCTCTACTATGAGACATGTTGGCAAACAAAGAAAGAAGGGGAAAAAAAAAAAAAAAGGTGTATCAGAAGTTGTGATACAGCAGTTGTATCTGATCATTTTATGTGAGATGTGAGCTTCACTACATCAGTAGGAGTTGGGGAAGAGACACCAGCTAGAAACAAAAACCCGCTGTTGGGTCCAAGGGCAGGTTACCAGAGAATATTCTTACTTTTAAAAAAAAAATCCACAACCGCAAATGGCTAATCAAATCCGACATGCAGGGCCGGCCACCAGGGATATCCCTCGCAATCCGGGCAGAGGCAGACCTCGGCAGCAGCTTCATGTCCTCCTAGAGAGAGAGTGAGAGAGAGAGGATGAACTCGCTTCTGAATGTGAATACAGGCAAATGGGTGAAAGCAATAGGAGAATGGTTGTTGCTGAATGGCTGCCTAGAGCTCTTATTCTTAATTATTTTGGGGTTGGATGTCTGAGACTCTTCCAACCCAGAACTAAGAAGCAGCTTCCTCCAGGAACCTATGGTTGGCCTCTCATTGGTGAAACCATGCGCTCCTGGAAATCTACTAAACCTGGTGAATTCATAGAGAAGAGGAGAGAAAAATACCACCATCAAA